>SNQJ01S0108139.1:144273-173200 GCA_010110895.2 Picea sitchensis
TCATATTGGAGCCTGAAGCCATCACTGACACAAGAATTCTCCAACTGAGGAATAGATCCATTTCAGAGTATCTCATTAAATGGAGGAAACTATCGGCTGAAGATTCCACTTGGGAAGATGAGTCTTTTATACAGAAGCATCCAAAGTTACTCAAGCGTTGTGGACAAAACTTGTCTCAAGGGGAGGGGNTCGGCGTTAGGCCATTAGTTGTAATTTAGATTAGTAATGTTATTTTAATTATGTCAGCTTTAGGCCATTATTTGTAATTATACCTCCTAGTCTCCTATATATACCAAGGAGACATTTTCATTTTGAATCATCTGGTACTTGAAAATTTAAGTGGGGTAAAAGGAGGTTACCCCCTCGAAGAGGCTTATTATCTGAAATTATCTCTTTTTCAAGGCATTCAGTACTTTTTCTGAGGTTTCTATATGCTATATTGATGTTTGGTTCTTAACACTCCTTGCCAGGAAATGACAGGATAGAGTTGGGAGCTTTCAAGAAGTGAGGAAGCGGGCCTTGGAGTTGGTCTGAGAGTGTGTCCCTTCATTTGAAAAGGAAAAAGAAGAGAAAGCGCAAGAAGAAGAGAAAAAGAAAGAGGAAAAGGAGGACAAGGGAAAACAAGAGTTTCTCCTGGAATTTGTGAAAGAGTCGAGTACTTGACTCGAGGGTGAGTCAAGGTTTGTGGTTGGAGCCTATTGGGCCCTTTGTTTTTGGATAAGGAGTTGTGCAATAAGTACTACAGTCTCATTTTTTCCCTAATACGAGTTGTGCAAGCTACAAAAGGAGATAGACAGGGCAAGGAGAAGCAACAAAAATCAATTGTGAAAAGGACACTGCAACGCCAACAAAGCAAAAGCAGTTGCAAAAACACAAGAAATAATGCAAGTTGAAGCCAGAAGACATGACTCAGCTTATATATAGGGATGAATATGATTGTAAAAGGGTTGTTGAATCGTGATTGTAAAAGGGTTTAGTTCGATTCTTCCCTTGCTGTTAGGTTGAGGTCATAGTTTTTGTTTACTGTAGAGAAGTCGGGTTTTGAGTTCTGTAATGTAATCTGTACACCATTTTGGGAATTAGATCTCTGCAACATGCATCCAGAACCACGATTGTGTGACAGAGTGCTATCGTGTATCTCTGAGATTTTAATTGAGAAATATTTGAAGATAATATATGAAGAAGGATCCAAAATTTCAAAATATGTTGTGTCTTTCTATGTTTATACTTATGAATCGTATATTTACAGTAATTCTTTATGGATCATAATTTCCACATGATGTATCTTTGTTTGAAGGCTTTTCCGCAACATAAGTAGTTTCAGCTCTTGTGCATATGACTTCCGATCTTCTTTGTAGTTAGATGTCTTGCACAAGATCAGGGTGAATCTTGAAGGTTTTGTGAATCCTCCTAAGTATTTTCCTTTCCCTTCCCTATCCATTTGTCTCAGTAGCGCTTCGAGTAAGACTTCTTCTCTTCGAAGGATATGAAAATTCTAGTGCTCTAGACTACAAAGTACCTTTTGTTGGTAACCTAAGAAGGACCCTGGTCTGATCAAACTTGCGCCAACAAAGGTAATTGTAATTTCTATTAGTTAAATGTAATTTATTGAATGTAAAAACTCATCAAAATATACATTGATATGTTAAGTGATCCTTCTATCTTTCAATGTATGAGTTTCTCCTTCGAACTATTGAAAAAATATATTCAATTTATCATACTAACAGATCTTAAATTGAAGGTTATAGGATATTTTGAGTTTGACATTTCATCTTCTCATCATGTGTTTGTTCCAAAGCCATCCATAATCCAAAATTTTGCATTGATTTCAACTCATGAATTATTTTGTTCATTTTCATTTTCATGATGTTCATGTAGGTTTCTCCCTTTATAGAACGATGTATATCTATGTTTCCTAGGAATATTCTTGTAGTAGTATTTTTATGTGGAATTAGTTCTTAGAAGAATAGAGATACAAAGTTGTTTCTAATTATTTTTTCTAAGAGTTATCTTTTGAGAAAAGATTTGTTTAAATACATTTAGATTAGATTTATTTCTTGCAATTTCATATATAACATAAAACCGTGGAAATCGAAACACTTTAAAATTCATACATTCAACAACATAAAATGCAAAAACAATGAGATTCATAAAAAAATGTTCCCTAAAATGTGTGTGTGTGTGTGTGTATTCAACATCGTCTAAATTGTACATTTTTTACAAAATGGCACATTGTTCCCAATATACAAAACGACAATAAGTTCCCTAACAAAAAAACAACCATATGGTGGCCTAGTGATCCATATTATTTTTAGAATGAAATGAAGGAAGAGATATAACAATGAAATATACAGAGATATTGCAATAAACACAGATATACAATAATGCACAATTTCTATTAATAAGAGCAATGTACAGAAACTGTAAAATTATAGAGTGAATGACTCGCTAGAATGGTGGCAACTTATATATGAGAAGTGATGTGATGGATACGCTCATTGGAAAGAAGATGATTATTTTTAAAATGAGTCTATAGATTCCTTTTTAATGTAAAAAAAAAATCCAAAACCCTAGCCCGAAAGATAAAATTCCAAAAGGTTTGTAGGCCCCGATGGGGGTATTTGATACGTCAACTTTCCAAGGGCGTAAAATTTTCATACGATGTTCATTTGGGGCACACGATATATATTTGGAAAGGTTTGTTTGAGGAATACACATTTTTCCATCACCTTCTAGATAAATCCTATAGTGTGACTGTGGTAGGCCAAAAAGATTTTTTTTAGGGCCTCAAAACGACCCCAGTATTTTAGGACTCGAAAAGATGTAGAAAAACTTCCAAGGTGGAAACCCCTATTTTGAGCCAGTAGAATAGGTGGGTGGCCACCAATTTCCACATGAATCATTCTTCCCCCCTTAGGAAAAAATGATATCTATTGCATCAAGTTTTCGGGGAAGATTTTCTTGAATCTGAACCTTGGTGAGTTGTTTTCCTTGATAAATGAGTTCTCCTGCTTAGCTTGGTGAAGTTTGTTATGAACTTGTTGTTGGCAGGGTTGGATCTATTTAACCGATATAGGTGCACGATGTTCCTGAGTGTGGGAGGACTCTGTTGGTGAATATGCAACATGAAGAGCATGAAGGGAGTTTTTATAACTTCGCTTGACTAGACAGTGTGGAGGAACCCTTATAGGTGCAGTATGAATATCTTAGTTCTCTTCTACAATAATTTTCATTGTCTTTTGTTGGATAGAAGGGTCTTGGGTTGAGGCTACAGTGATTGAATTTTCCTTATCTTCTGAACATATTTTGAAGAGGCTAAAATTTGCAGTATGAAATATTACTTTGCGGCAATGTTTTTTCAGGATAGTAGTCAAAACTACCTCTGGTATCCTATAGAGATGACCCCCTAGAGTAAAAATGACACTACAAGGTTGACACTCATAAATAGCATGATTCTTCAACATATATATCTGGCCTAACAAAATATCATAGACTTCTAGTGGGGAAACATCACAAAGTACCTCATCCTTGAAGGGCTTAATGTCGTATGTCAAGCGAAACTGCTAGCTAACACAAAGATGTCGTCCTTGGAAAATCCATCCGATGTGGTATGGATATGGGAGTATTGTTGTCGTTAAAACAAAATGCTTAACGACCTCTACTAAGATGAGGTTCTTCTGGATTTTGATATCAACAATGAAATGCAGTGGGGTCCCCTTCACCAACATCTTGAATAGAAAATGTGCTCCCCTTCCTCAAGATCCTCATGTTCTTCTAGTTGGATTGCTTTTTCATGTTAGTAGCACTGGGTTGTACATTGATTATGTTTCTACTTTTATTATTATCTGAATCAGATTCTGATTCGGCATTCATATCCATTTTTTTGAGTTCGGCCACTAATGACTATTTTGAGTGACATTCATCGACGATGTGCCAATGGATTTTGTGGAAGTTGCACCACTTCCCCATGTCTTTCTTCATCTTCACGTTTCTCTTCTTTTCTCACGGCTTGGACTGGTTGTCTTGAGGTTGGTTGTTCCGTGAGTTAGGGTTTTCTTTACCATACTTTGGTTGTTGTGGATTTTAAGACGAAAACTCCTACTTGTTCTTCTGCTTAAATTTATGGTTGATTTTGAAATCATATCGATAAGCAGCTCCCAGTGATGAAATGTCTAGAAATTCCATTTCGGTTTGGATGTACTTGTGTAGAGCCCCAAGATATTTTAGAACCAGGTGTCGATCAAAGCCTTTGACAACCAGCTTGGTGCATGAGGTATGGAAGGTATTTGTGAAATATGACATTGTTTGGCCCCTCTCTTGATGCAGTGTGGTCCATCTCATGTATTGGTAATCATAGTTTCCTACAGGGTAATATTGCTCCTTGATCACATCCATAAAAAAATATGAAGTGGGATCGAGCCCAAATATTCCATACTCCTTTGTGGAAATTTTCTCCCAATAAGTTTCCCATCAATGTTTGACATGGGGGAGAGCCTTAAGGAGCACACAGATGAATTTTTCTCTGTCGGAAAAATTGTGAACAGAGAAATAACCTACTAGAAAATTTAACCATTTTTCCAAACCATCCACATGATTTGAACTTCAAATATGGGAATATCAAAATTAAATTGTACCTTGAATGGCATAGAATCTCCAAAGTGATTTCTTGATGAAGACACACCTGTTATTGTCGAAAATCATTGATGGATTTGGGAAAAAATATCCAACATCTCTTTCATATGTTGTGTGAGGGCTTCCACGATCAACAGCTTGATGGGATCATTTTCTCCCTTGTATCTCTTCTCTTCCACCATGGGAGGTCGCTTGGGATGGCGACAATAGTTTTCCTCAATAGAAACTACCTCGAGACCCAACTCTCTATACCCTGACCTCATCGGGGACATGCAATAAGAAACAAAAAGGAGTAGCATGCTCTGATACCATTGATCCAAATTATTTTGAGAATGAAATGAAGGAAGAGATATAAAAATTAAATATACATAGATATTTCAATAAACATAGAGATACAATAATGCAAAATTTTTATTAATAGGAGCAATGTACAGAAACTATAAAATTATGGAGTGAATGACTCACTAGAATGGTGGCATCTTATCTCTTAGAAGAGATGTGATGGCTATGCTCATTCTTAAGAAGATGATGATGTTTGCAATGAGTCTCTATAGGCATTTTAAACATAAATAAATACAAAACCATAACCCTAACCCCGGAAGATGAAACACCAAAAGGTTTGTGGGCCCCGATGGGGGTAGTTGACATGTCAACTTCCCAAGGACATAACTTTTCCATACAATCTCCATTTGGGGAGCAATATAGCTCATTGGAAAGGTATATCTGAGGAATACACATTTTTCCCTCACACTCTGGATAAATCCTATAGTGTGGATATGGACATAATTTATTAGAAGTTAATTGACTTTGGAAATAATTGAATGTTTCTTATTATTGATTCCTAGTGTCTTAAGTAGGATGGGACTTAAGTCTTTCATCAAATTAAGGTCATTGCGAATAATTAATTGTGTATGGATTTAGCACTTAGAAATATTTTCCACCATAAGAGATTCATTAATGCGTAATGCAAGTATTTATAAAAACTTTAGAAAAACAAACTATTCCTACTTACATAGACTTCCTTAACACTTTAAAAATTAATTGATCAAATTAAATAAATTATTACAATGATTAATGCAATAATACACTCCAAATATATTTGAATACTCAACCAAATTGAGAAATAATTTATTTCATTTCATCAAAATTTCATAAATCTATCCAAATTTTGTGAAATAGTTGCTAGAACCTAAATCATATTTGTATAACCTTCATCAAACATCTCATGTAATAAGTGAATTTATTTAATATTGTAAAGGTAATTGTAGTTTCTATTAGTTAAATGTAAGTTCTTGAATGTACAAACTCATCAAAATCTACATTTATGTGTTAAGTGGTCCTTCTATATTTGATGTATGAGTTTCTCCTTCGAACTATTGAAAAACAATATTCAATTTATCATACTAATAGATCTTAAATTGAAGGTTATAGGAGATTTTGAGTTTGACATTTCATCTTCTCATCATGTCTTCATTATCCCAAAGCCATCCATAATCCAAAAGTGTGCATTTATTTTAACTCATGACTTATTTTTTTCATGTTCATGTTCATGATGTTCATGTAGGTTTCTCCCTTTATAAAACAATGTATATCTATGTTTCCTAGGAATATCCTTGTAGTAGTATTTTTATGTGAAATTAGTTTTTAGAAGAATATAGATATGGAGTTGTTTCTATTCACTGTTTCTAAGAGTTATCGTTTGAGAATAGATTTCTTTAAATCCATTTAGATTATATTTCTTTCTTGCAATTTCATATATAAAAGAAAACAGTGGAAATCAAAACACTTTGAAATTTATACTTTCAACAACATAAAATGCAGAAACAATGAGATTCATAAAAAATGTGCCCTGAAATATGTGTGTGTGTGTGTGTGTGTGTGTGTGTGTTGTTGGCGCAAAATTGATCAGACCAGGGTCCTTCTTAGGTTACCAAAAAAAGGGTAACGAGTAGTCTAGAGCGCTGGCATTTTCATCTTCTCCGGAGAGAAGAAGTCTCACCTGAAGCACAACCAAGACAAGAAGATAGGGAAGGGTAAGGAGAATACTTAGACAAATCCATACATTCTAAGGATCTATGTTAGTCTTGTGCTAGATCGATTAATCCTAGAACTGTGTGAACATTCCAAACTCAAATTATAGAAAATAGAGTTGTGTTGCATTCATAAAGAAACTGTTGTAACCTAGGTATGCACCTTTGCCTCTCCTCTCTCATTTCGCTATGCCTTCATGAAATATTTCATCTTAAAGTTGGTCAAGTCAGTTTCTCGTTTGTTCAATGACTTGGTTTTCCTTATTTTCTTGCTTGACTGTTTCTTTGCACATAATTATTTCATTTTTCCTTGAAATATAATTACATGTCTGGTTTGAGTTTTAAATAATTGGCATCATGTTTGCCACTAATTGAGAATGCAGTAGGCCCACCCAGCCTTTCTTATGTGAAGGAGACATCCAAGTCTGCCAATTCCTTTGTATGCATAGTAAGCTTCTACGAGAAAAAGAAACAATTCAAAAGATGTCAATTTTGGGCTCATATTGTAGGAACAGACAGATTAAAATTGCAATGGTGGAGATCCAACAGGCCACTCAGATTGACATTTTTCATGCATTTGGAGTGTTGAAATCACGTTGGGTTTAACATCAAGAGAGAAGCCACGAAGTACCGAAACGTCGAAGTCCCTAAGACACTTGTTACTTATCCACCAAGGACACATGGCACTTATCCACCGAGTACACATGGCATTCATTTCATGCCACCGCGTCACTCCGGGCCCGTACCAGTTCAGGCGATTTTCATTCTTCACAATCTGAAACTCTCGAACGTTGAAGTGACAAAGTATATAAGTCCCAAAGTGATGTCAGGCTGCCATGTCATTTTGGGCCCATACTATTTCAGTAGGTTTTCATGCTTCACAGTCCAAATATCCTGAACTCCGAAGTGTCAAAGTGATGAGAGACTACCACGTCACTATGGGAGAAAGTCACTTTGGGAGATATTCATGATCTGCATTCACAAGCTGCCGAAATCCAAAGTGTTGAAGTGATGAGAGATTGCCATGTCACTCCAGGAGAAATTCACTTCGAAAGATATTCATGCTCCATGTTCACAAGCTCCCAAACTCTGAAATGTCGAAGTGTAAGAGTCTCGAAGTGACGTTAGGATGCCATGTCACTTTGGGCCCATACTACTTTAGGATATTTCCATGCTTTACATCCAGAAACTCCTGAATGGTGAAGTGTCGAACCGTTTCCACGTCACTTCGGGCCCGTACCACTTTGGAATATTTTCATGCTTCACAATATGAAACTCTTGAATGCCAAAGTGTCGAAGTTCTGAACATGCATGGAATTCATCTATTAAGACACATGACACTCATCTATTGAGACACGTAGCATTCAGATGGAGACACATGGCATTATTTTCAACCATCTTGGGGCACGTCATCTTCTCAATTTTATCTGACACATGTCACTCTCCTTATGAGACACGTCACTTCAAGCCCATACTATTTCAGGAGATTTTCATGCTTCACAGTCCAAATCGCCCGAACTTCGAAGAGCCAAAGTGACGAGAGACTTCCATGTCACTCCAGGATAAAGTCACATCGGTAGATATTCATGCTCCGTGTTCACATCTCTTGAGCTCTAATAAATTTGTGCCATCTATAAATATGGCTAGGGGAGTTCTAATATGGAAGACGGATACAATTTAGCAGGGGTGATAAAATAGAAGAGTTTCCCAGATCACATGTAGCAAAAATATTGAAGACCACACTTCATTGCGGAAATGAAAAATGCTCGAACATTAACATCCTAGAGCAGTCCCGCAATTGAAACCATGGTATAGCTAGATAGGTACGTGGAAGTTGGTGGTGGATTGTGGGATTTAGAGTAGTGTGGATCCAAACCTCCCTTGACAACTTCCACAATCGAGTGCTTATATCACGTCTAGGGTCCCATCTAAGAGTAGTGCGTGGAAACAAAATTGGGTGTTAAGCCAATCATCAAAGGATAAGTGGGGGAAAGACATGACCACACTTCATGTTGTCTCCAATGGCCTACAATAGCATGTGTTCATGCCATGATCAATGCAGAACTCATCTTTGTCACTTTGAATCAGTTTCTTCCAAAGTCTCAATTCATTCCAGCACATGCACTAGTCTAGTTCCATTACTAGTAGCGGTTTCCAATTTTTAGTTCGGGATTCTTTTAGAACAAGTTAATGAGTGGTATTATATGTGTGATAAGAACCACTCTCTTTAATTAAGTCAAGTGTGAATTATACATTGTTTTACTCCAGCAGTGTTTTAGTCAAGTTAATAAGTTGTTTTACAACTGTTAATGTAGAGTTAAGTCTCAGTCCCAGATGGATGAGAGCCTCTGCAACTCTGATAAATATGTAGTTTTTGTATGCTTGAGAGAAGGATCTTTTTGGGAAAGGATAGAAATACATCAGACTGGTTGGACCCGTTCTATGCATGGATTAAATCTCTCTACCTGGTGAATATACTCTTGATGATAGTGTTTCACTCAAATATTCATGTGTTTTTATCTTATCTTGAATGCAGTTTTTGATTTGTTCAAAGTACATTTCATTTCCTTCGGCTATTGTATAACTTGTCTTTATTGATATGCAACCTGTAAAACAACTAATTCTTTGGTGAAGATTTGTTTTTATTGCAACCTATGGGATAAATTGTGTTTTTGATACATGTTTAATGTCTTGAAATGATGTTTTAAGTATTAAACTTCTTGCAATAGATTATTCATTGAGTGGTTTGTTGTTTCTCCTTGTTTTTTTTTATTATGTCACTTATTTGTCATTAGTGTGACACCAACTAAGGAGGACCCTCATCCTTATCATTTTTCCAACCCAACGATGCTCTTTTCCTAGTACAACCAACCCTCTAACTGACCCAAAATCAAATAATCATTCCAAAACTTGAGGTGGCCTAGATTTTCCCTTTAGCAGTTAGGTGAAGACTTTAGGACCAACATCTTTTGGTGCCTATTGACGATTAAAATTTAAATGAAGATTTCACCCGCAAAGTATTGCTAAAGCCTATTATTTAAACTATGCTAATGATATATAATACTAGTAGGTGGGACCCCCTTGTAGACTAGAGGCTCGGAGATAGTCTTATCACACATTTTAGGTTGTTGTTTCGATGCTTCTTACAAGGTTCTATATGATTAATGATGCAGTATTGGTTTTGTTTGTGACAAAATGGCAGATGTATAATGCATTTTATGTGTTGGTTCCATTATTATAAGCTCTAAATTCCATGTTATGAATGGATTATAATTACTGTTATTATAATTGATATTTTCTCCATGTGTCATTACATGTTACACCTGCACAAGACACATGTTAGTAAAAACAAGAAACAAGAGCAATGGAAAGAGACTTATGAAAAAAATCCAAGAAGAGGAACTATACTATACTATACTATGCTTTGTGCAAATAAAATAAAAAGGAATTAGTGTTAGCTAACTAGCAATGGTTAGTGGCTATACGATTTATATTGAGTTATATTGGGCGCATTTGATATATGTTATGGTATGAATTGGAAATGGTTAATATGGATTGGGGTGGCACAATTCGAAATCAATATGTGCAAGTTTTTATGCATGGAATTAATGGCATGGGATTAATGGTATGCTTTTTGCTAGATGTCGTGTACTACAAAATTGAATGGAGTGTAGGATGGAAGTGACATGTAGTAAATGCACGTCAGTCCATACTTCTCCCACTGGGCCATCACCCTAGCATGGTTATTTTTCATTTGGTTTTGTTGTGGTTAAGCTCTGAGATTCAAGCCTGGAAGTAACTTCTCGACCAACTTTCCTTTTTTAAAGACATTGGTTATAGGTATCGTTCTTTTTTCCCATCCATGAATTCACTTTGTATATGAAACGAAGGATGGCTTGGTAATGTGGTTGTCTATGTTTTACTGATATTGGAAACTGTGTAAATGCGTGAGTGTTTTCTCTGGAATGACTGTGTGGTTATTCATTTGGAAATGGAAAAATTGATGGTTGAAGTTGTGATTGCATTGGCTATTCTGTGTGGTGGAAACTATGACGGCTCACTTTTTTTTAAAGTATTTATGGGTATTTTGTTGGAGGTTTTCGCTCTCTTTAGCCTTGATGGACAGCTCCTCACAATTAATGGTAACCATACCCGACTGTATTCGGTTGTTATGGTGTTTCTATGTATGGTAACTGTGTATCCTCCAAATCCATGTTCGTGGGTTTTTCACCTGGTCATGGGTGTGTTCTTGGTATTGGCATCAACATATTTGGTTATGGGGTGGCCATTATGCCAAGAAGTATGCTTTAGGATTGTTGGTAGTACCTGGGGTCTGCATTTCCATCAACATTTTTATAAATTGGTTCGGCTATTGGGAAAAGCGTGAGGGTTACGCCTCTTCACTTTCTTGGTATTGGTTACTATCCATTGATCAATATTTGATCCTCTGCATCATTGCATACCCTACCTGGAGTTGAACTGTCACACTATTTTACAATATAAGAGTTATAAAATCTTGTGGTTCCACCGTGCTTGTTTTGAAGGTTTCCCACCTACTGTCGATATGGTCGACCTCTAGTCTCCCTGTGTTTTGGTGACCGAGAAAACTGTTGATTATTTCTTGTGTTCATGTTTAAAGAGCCTGATTTCGATAACCCCAACTAGTTGCACTCTTGTCGGTTATCTTGTTGACTCTCATATGTTGATTGAGTGGTTATGGCAGTTTCTTTAAGTATTGTTTCGTCTTTGTTTGATCGAATTGTTGGAAAGTTGTAATTGGGAATGAGAATTGGTATATAGTCATTGACTCCTTTTGTTGTGATAGTTTCATATATAGCCTCACTCATTTTTTAGTAAATTGGTTGATTGGGAGTAAATGGTAATGTATAGTCACGGGGATGCCTCTTTTCATTATGCGTTGGTCTATGTGTTCGTACAACGTGGTATAAATTGAAGTTGGTGGCTGTTGTGTGTTTAATTTGTCATGATCGGGATTATTGCAAGTTGGAAATTTGATGACTGCGACTTGTTTTTGTATTGTGTGTGGTTTATGGAGACATCATACATCATTTTTTTCTATTGCACCATCAGAGATGAAGCATGGGCTTTGTAGTATGGTTTCATTGCAAATTTAATTTATTAATATTTTCAAAAGAATGGGATCAGGGAAGTTTTAAAAGAGTCTGTTCAACTCAGGAAAAGACCTGTGTCTATGTTTGATTTGGGAAATTACGAATTATGGGAATTGGTTTATATTCTATAGAAATATATGTTGGAGAGAGATGAGACAATATGATTGTGTGTTCCTCTGGATTTTGTTTTAAATAAAAAAAGAAGTAAATAAAAAGAAAGAAGAATTTTATTAACAGGAAGGATGAAAGGCATAGTGATTCAGAGTATGATGTTACATTATGTTAATGAAAAAAACTTGAAGATTTAAATGTGGGACAATGAACAATTTTTAACACACAATAATTGTTTAATTGGTGTTGGATCATTTGTATTGGATACAAAACTATTTTTATGGATTACTTAATTGGTTTTTCGAGCAGTATTCATTTTTTTCCCTACCATTATTTCACTTTTCACGCATTACAACTCCCCTCACCTTCCCATATTCACTATCCACTCCATGTTCTTAAAACTTAATTATAGTTAAGATAAATTTTGTATTATGACAGTTAAAGGATCGCACTAGGATAAATTACAGTGATATATTCTTTTGATTTATGATACAATTGTTTGTTTGATTTTGTGAGCACTAATCATGATCTTTTCCCCCTCATTTTAACACTCTTCGCTCAATACAATCCCTCACATATCCTAGAACCCTTTTTCATCCCCTGCTCATTGAGAAGCATTAAACGATTTGTATGGTTTCGATTGCATGAGTCTGATATGTTGTTGAGCCAAATTTTGTTTCATATTTAAAATATTTGTCATGTATGGTTGTTGAAGAAACAATTTGCTAATCAATAATGCATAAAGGAATGAGATCTTTCAGCAGAGGTAGCCATCGTCGGGGTAACAAAGGAAGAGGAAATTGGAATAGGGTCCCTAGAAGGCAAATGTTCTCTATATACTTTGATGCAGACTCACAAGAGTTAGGCCAACTATTTCAAGCTAGAATTTTTAATTGGATTGGGAAAGGAGTGGTCCAACCTAGGCCTGAAAGGCCTTCCTTCCAAGTTCCATAGGTCCCTGGTATCCCAGTACCCCCTCATTTTTCACTACAACCTGAAATACCTGAAAATGACAGATGGCAAGAGATTGTCCACCCGGTAGTCTCCCAACATCATGGATAGCATAACTTGTCTCTACCTACCCCTCCACATGTTAATCAAATTGTCCAAGTTTCCCCTGTTCACTCACCAATACAGTCTTCCCATGAAAGAAAAAGGTTAAAGACCGAGGCCCACCATGCCCCTGACAAAGGAAAAGTCGTTGTTGCCCCTTCCCCACCCTCAAATGATTCTACCAAATCTGTGTCCTCCCGCATGCATTTGAGAGATGATTACTCTCATGTGATAAGTGATATTAGGCCTAAAGGCTCCACACAGCCTAAGGAAAATTCAGAGAGATCAAAAGGTGACAACAACAACAAGGGAAGATTTCCTCCCAGAGTGGAAAATATGGATCTTAAGTTTTTTTATTTATTGATTGTTGAGAACAGTTGACTTCTAAAATTTTGGACAACACACTATTTTTGGATATATGGTAATATATTTTTGGAAATAATTTCAATTATCATTGATATAAATTGTCAAAATATGAAAGTAATGATGGGAGTCACAAGGAGGGATGTTTTTTTTTATTAACTAGTTGTGTTATGATTGTTAAAGAACTAAAGGGAGTCACAAGGGGTCCCACCTACTAGTTACTATTTATTAAAAACCTTTATTATGGTTTTATTACTTTTCCTCCTTAACTAAAAAGTTGGTTGAGTTTTAGTTAACTTAACTAAATAAGTAGTTCAACTACTTAAACTAATTCTAAGTTCTTAAAGTCAAAGGGAAAAGGAGGAACAAGAGGAGAACAAAAGGAGAATCATACTAAGGTCTTCTCTTTGAGTTTTGTTGAGATAATTCAATTTTCATTCATTCTTTAATTCATTGGAAGCCTAATTCTCTTTTATGATAGCAGGGTCCTATTGTAGACAAAAAGATTCAGGGTTGAATTACATCATTCAAACACTTGTTTTTCACAGGTGTTGATCTATCTTTGATAGTCTGTGTAGAGTTGTCTATTTGTGAATTAAATTTCATGACTAACAAAGGCTATTATGCAGAGTCGAGTGGGACGCAATATATGGCAAGTTGATCCAAATTTTAAATTTCAGTTTTTTACTTTCTGTTAGAAGTCCTTTTGTATGATTCATCAGGGGCATCTAAGTTTGACTTTGGTCCAAAACTTCCTCAGGGAATTTTGAAAAGAGAATAATTATTTTGATGAATTGGAATGACATAAACGATTTATTTATGTCTCACCTATTTTGATTATTGACTCAGTGTCTTTACTTCTGTCTCTACATTTATTTCAACATCTATTATATTCATAAAATTACATAAATAATGAATTTTCCAGCAAGCTTTCATTTATATAAAAACCAACCTAAGCACTTGTAATCAATACTTGTGAATTGGGATACAAATTTTCATGGCTATAAAATAGGGTGATATTCCCGTCTATCTTGATTTAGCCAAGCAAGATCTGAAAATGATTGAGTAAGATCATTTCATATATTTTCCTCAACATTTATTTGGCAACCATACTGGGGAGATCTTCAATATCTCTCTGGTTGATTTTTATGCTTGATTATCATCGAATACATCTATTTTTCTGATATTGATTCTTTGACTATTTTATTTCTTAATGATTGTACCTATTGCAAGGAAGCCCAATATTGATCCCAGTCTTCAAGATCAGACCAACATTTCTTTGAATTTGTTTAACACCATTTTAGACACTACTAATACTCGTTCTGATCTTAATCATTCCTGGGAAACAATTGAACGAGATAGTAGTTCCCAAGAACGTTGGGAAGCTAGACGTAGAAAACCTAGAAATCAGCAATAACCTTCTTGTTCCTTCAACTTTGACCTTCTTTTCATGTCCTTAGACCCTCGTGTTTCTAGGAGAATAAGAGGCTTATCACCTTAAATTAATCCTATTGTTTAAATAGGAAGAAGGAATGTTGTGTTATCTACCCAACAAAGTTCTCTAAGGAGAACCTTGTCTGATTCATCCAGTTCATCTTTCTCTCCCTTACCTATCATCCACAAGATGGCATATAGTGGTGGCCATGCTGGCACTGGAAGTGCTTCGTTCTCTCAGTATTCAGCTTCGTCAGTGATTGGTATCTTATATAGCCACCATGTCCCTGTCCAATTTACCACAAACCCCACCAACGTCATTAAAAAGTATGGGATTTTTCAATTTGAAGAAGACTCTACAACCACACCGTGACATGTTTTCTCTCCTCTTAACCTAGCACCGGATACTGGTCCACTTCCTAAATTCAAAGAAAATCTCCCTAGGTTTTTGGGGAATAACATTGTCACTACAAATGAACACCTGATGGCATTTTCTAATGCCTTCCACAACATAGGAGCCAGTGAAAATGATACTTTCCTCCACTTATTTGTCAACTCCTTGGAAGGAAAGGCTATGGATGATTTCTTTGACCTTCCTCCTAAGATTTTGTCTACTTGGGGGGAGTTAGTATATTGATTCAAATGCACTTATGGGAAATCTAAAATCCTAGATGAGAAGTTACGGGAGTACAATAACATCACCTATAAAGATGGTGAGACCATCAAGTCCTTCAACTTGTGTTTCACTAAGATATACAATCAAATCCCTGAACTCATTTGACCTCGGAACTAAGCCACTTTCATGCATTATCATAATGCATTACCTTCCCCCTATCATCATAGGCTTGAGGAAAAATCCATTGATAACCTTGGTTCCGCTCTGCATACATGTTTCGAGTATGAAGAACATCTCAAAATAGAAGGTCTTCCTCAGGGATAATCGGTTAAACAGATGGACATGTCCTCCCTCTTACATCTAGTACAAGATATGAATAATTGTATGATATCATATAAGAGAAAGGGAAATGTCTCCCCTCTCACCCTTGGAGCTTCAAACTCTTCTGCAACTCCCTTTAGAAATCCAATTGAAAATAATTTTTAGCCTAAAGCTATCATGCCTCGAAGTTGGTGTAAATTTTGCTAAGAACACCACGAGGAAACCACATGTGAGGTAAAGAGGAGTGCCAGAAATAAGATCTCTAGTAAAAGATTGGAAACTACCATCGTTGTCCTAGATTTTGCAGAGCCAGAAGATGTCATGATCATCAATACTAGGAACAAATCCTACGCTCCCAAAGGAAAATATGATCGTCCCCGCAGTTCTTCTAGCCCGAGCTCATCCTCAACAGATGCTACTATTCAGGTTCCTAAAGTTCTTGACAGTCAAGGAACTACTTCCCCTCTCCCCTCTTCCAAATACAATATTCTAAATCAGTTGGCCAACATCAAAGAAGATGCAACCCTTCTGTACATGGTTGTCTTCCCTAAAAAATAGAGGCATCCGAAAAAATTCATGTAAGGAAAATCCTCTATTGTAGACAAACTCTCTAAAGAGGTAAATGAAGAGGATTCGTCTGTAAATAAAGTAGGTGTACATAACTTTATATGCCCTGTAAAAAATCCCCCTTTTATATTTCTGTAAAGATTGTAGAAATTTTTAATACAAATTATGTATTTCCTAGATTCTCTTGATCTAACAATTATATGACACTGTTAAATACAGAATCGCTTCTACAAATATTCTTGTGGAATTTAAAACATGATCACCAATTGTAATGTCAAGAAGAAAGATCAATCACACATAACACAGATGCTTTACTAGGAAAGCATAAAGATAAAAACCCCACTATCATATTATGATATATTATGTGGGGTTTTGTATTAGAGTTTCCTGGAAGAGGAGTATCCATGGGTTTATAGCCCTCCATGTGAAACTTACCCAATATCTCCCTTGCATACTTTCCTTGAGACACAAAAAGTTCACCATCTCGTTGCCATATTTCCAATCCAAGGAAATAATGAAGGAGGCCCATATCCTTCATCTCAAACTCCTTTGAAAGGCCCTCCTTGCATGAGTGTATCAGTTGCTCATCACCAGTCAGTCTTAAATCATCAACATAAAGAAAAATGATTAAAATCTTACCCTTGTAGATCCATCTCGAACCTACCACTGATTTTTCAACCAGTCTTGGGACAATTTCCCATGCACTGTTTTTGACAATGGAGTCATACACATCCACCATTGCATCAACCGAAGTGGGATCCTGCACTGCTTCCTGAAAGGAATATGGTTTAGTCACAATAAAGTTTCTCATGAGAGCCATGTATCCAATAAATCTATTAGGAGACTGTCTCTATCTACACTATGAAGTAGGGGCTCCTACATTCTGTGCAACATCTAGTCTCAATCTATCAGCTTCCATGGTGCGCTTTCTGCCATTTCTGATGGATGGCTCTACATGAGTGGCTTTCTCCACTCCATCAACCTCCTCATGTGGCTGATCCACATCTTGAGACTCATCTTTGGGAACCAATAGTTCCTCCTCTGCATGCAAGTCTATCTCCCTCTCAAGCGACAACTGCATGAATTTCCCCTCATCGAATTTTATATCCCATCGCATAGAAGTCATATTATTGTTAGGAAAATACACATGATAATTATGGGGTGTTTCTATGTACCCCACAAATATCCCAAATTTAGCAGTTAGCTCTAGCTTCTTCTTGGCGTTCTTGGTCACATGCACATAAACAAATAAGCCAAAATCTTAAAATGAGAAACATCAGGTTTCTTACCAGTGAAATATTCTTTAGGTGTACTCATGCCAGGTACTCTATGAGGACAACGGTTTTGCACATAAACTGCAGTGTTGCATGCTTCCGCCCACAAATGCATTGGTAGGCCCTGTTCATGCAACATCGCTCATGCTGCACCCACGATTGTTATGTTCTTCCTCTCTGTGACCCCATGTTGTTATGGGTTATGAGGGGCTATGATTTCTCTTTGAATTCCTTCTTTGTTGTAGAAGTCTTTGAATTTGTTAGAGATGTATTCTCTGCCATTATCTCTCCTCAGAGCCTTCACTTGCTTCCTCGACTCTTTCTACACCAATGCTTTAAACTCACAGAACTTTGAGACTGTTTGATCCTTCTTCTGCATGAAGAATATCCATCATTTACGAGAAAAGTCACCAACAAAAATAACATAATACTTATGTTTTGTTGTTGACGCAACCGAGAATGGTCCACACACCCCTGTGTGAATTCTATCGAGGATCATCGAAGCATGGTTCTCCTTTTCAAGAAAGGTGGAATTTACATACTTCCCCATGGTGCAACCCTTGCACTAATCTAACTAAGCAAGTGTTCCCATTGGAAGTCCAGTAGATGATTGTTGCATGACTTTCAAGGCTCCATGATGAAGATGGCCCAATCACCTGTGCCATAATTCTCCCTCATCTCGACTCACAATTTTTTTTGCCTTGCCCATCATGGAAGCTCAGCCATCTACCTCCAGCTTGTAGATATTCTTAACTTGAATCCCTATCTTCTTGACTTGACCCATTTTTTTATGTCACAGAAAGGCTTTTCCATCTCTGAAAACAACATCATAGCCTCTGTCCTCCAACATTTCTACTAAGACCAAGTTTTTCTTCAGACTTGGACCATGAATAACATATTTCAATTGAAATGGTTTACCTGACTCCCTCTGAAAGGTAATGGTGCCAATTCCAATCACACTGTATCATCCATCCTCACCCATCTCTATATTCATTTTGAGATATCTCTCCTCCAAGTCACTGAAAAGATCCTTATCTCTTGTCATGTGGAAGGAAGCGCCACTATCCAAATACCACACCGATCCCAATTCACTTGAAACCATGCATGAAATCAAGGAGAATTCAAGTTTAAATTGTGAGGCAAGGGCATCAACAGCTGCAACTCCAACAACCTTATTTTTCTTATTCTTCTGCGGACAGTTAGTAGCGAGATGCCCATGTTTGTGACAGTGAAAACACTTCACTTTGGACAAATCCAGCTTCTTTCCTTTAGAATCATATATTGAATGGAATTTATTCCCCTTCCCTTTCCTTGTCATGGCAGCCAGAGCACAATCCTCTTCATCATCATTCTTTGATGAAGAGCCATCTATGGTGTTCTTCCTAAACTCCTACTACACCAAATCCGACCATAGTCGTTCCCAATCTGGCGATTTTTCCCTTCCATTGACATAGTCTTGTTAACTGTGCCAATTTTTTGGAAGTCCTAGGAGAGTCAAGCTTACAAAATCATCAACGACGATTGTTATTCCCACACTCCCTAAATCATCCCGACATTGGACAAACTTCGTGAGATATTTTGGAATGGAGTCACCCTTCTCCATCTTGATCTTCCTGAGTTTATCTTTGAGCACCAATTTCCTATGGTCGGTGTTGTTTTGGAATAGATCCACCAAAGTCTTCCACATTTCATATGGTGTGGCTTTCCCATGGAGGTTTGAGACAATGTGCTCTCTCACTCCCTCCAACAGGATCCTTCTCGCCTTTGCCACTTTCTTTTTCCATGCATCAAGATTTGCAGCGTCTGCAACATCTGGCTTAGGAACATCTTTGTCAATGAATTCCTTCAAGACATTGTCTTCGAGTACTGCCTTCATCCTGTCCTTCCAATAAATTTAGTTTGAGATGCCCTTGATTGCATACTCTAACCTCAAGACATTGAAATCCATTTCTATCTTGAATCAACTGTAGCACCAAGAAAATCTCGAATCAACTGTAGCACCAAGAAAATCTTGAATCAACTATAGCACCAAGAAAGTCTTTCTGCAAATTTGAATTCTATCCAATCACAAACTCAACTTCTGCAATTTCCTGTGCTCTGATACCATGTAGAAATTTTAAATACAAATTATGTATTTTCTAGATTCTCCTGATCTAACAATTATATACCATTGTTAAATACATAATTTCTTCTACAAATATTCTTGCAGAATTTAAAACATGATCGTCAATCACAATATCAAGAAGAAAGATCAATCACACATAACATAGATGTTTTTTCGGGAAAGCATAAAGCTAAAAACCCCACTATCATATATTATGTATATATCATGGATCATGAAACAATATCATACAAAACTCTAATCCAAGAGCTCTCAGTACAATATACAATCGTCTCACACTGTCATACAAAAATTAACAAATTCATGTGTCAATTTACTGGTTCCAAATAGCCTGCCTCCTCTGTGCAATCCCTGCTAATGCAAATACCTGCAATGAATGAATTCATCTTGCCTAGGCTGTGAAATCCTCATGGGCACATCCAATGTCTACATGGTTTCATGAGTGCACCCACTAAAGTCACAAATGATAGTCAAATTGTCCCTTTCACCTGTTATCTCAACTGGGTCTCCACTGGATCTGACATGCATGTAGTTAACAATGGTAAATGTTTAGTTGCATGTGAGACCACTGATTGTGAATTAATTAATAATTAATTCATTGATATCTCACTAGTGTAAGTTAAATTACAGCTAGTACAACCGAGCTTAACTCACTTAACTGAGTTAAACTATTTTACAACTCACATAACTATACATCCAAATCTGTTACAACTTTGAATCACTCAGTTACAACTAATTCGACTTGCATGTCCCACCAACCAACATTTGAACTCGAATTTCCTATAGGTAATTGATTTTCCACTCCAGTTAACTATTTTCGAGTACTCACTGAGAATAGATTAATATTTATTGTCCAACTATTATTAAGGGATAATAATAGTCGACATACATCTATAAATAGAATTTTCTCACCATCTATAAATAGATATCATCTATAAATAGAATTGGCTCATCATCTAAAAATAAAATTCCACCTAAAAATAGCCTGAGGCTCCATCCTATTGTAGGTGCATAATTTTCACTACGATCTTCTTGTTGAATCTCAATAAAGATCATGGTTAAGATCACCCATTGTTGCCTCATTGATGGCGGTTCGGTCCCAAGTGTAATGTCAAATGTTATTATGGAAGAGCTAGCATTGTCTTGTACAAATGAAAATGCCAGAAGCATGCTCTCTTATAATATTTTACAACAAACGACTATAGGTGAGATTAAATATGTGACCTTAGTTTTGTGCACACACCCTGAAATAAGGACAACCCTTAGTATCCAGGTAATTGATATGCCAATAATCAATTACTCAATCATCTTGGGAAGAGATTGGAAAGATTTTACGGGTGGATACCTCTCACTCGACTGGACACACTTATCCATCCCTCAGAATGGTAAAAGAATCATAGTCCTTAGAGAGGGAAGGATTTCACCTTACATAGAGAGTGTCCCACAACCTAATGTGAACTATATCGAAGAGGACCTAGGGGTGTATTCCATCTTTGCCGAGGAGGATAAAGTTCCCTTGGAACAAATTGATTTAGATGATGTTGTGTGGCACATGAACTGTGATGGTTCATGCTCTAGTGAAGGTAATAGATCTGGAATTATCTTGTACTCTCTAGTGGGGAAAATTCATAACTTTTCTTATAGGTTGGAGTTTTCTTGCACAAACAATGTCACTGAATTCGAAGATTTATTATTAGGCATTGAAAATGCCTATAATCTAGGTTGTGGTCACCTTACAGTTTTTGGAGATTCTGAGCTTGTTGTGAACCTTGTATGTAATATATACTCTCCTAGCAACAAGTTGATAAAACGATACACCCAAACTATTTGGGCACTTATCTTAAACCTATTATCTTTCAAAATTACTCATTTTAAGAGGGAATTGAACTCAATGGCTGATCGATTAGCTGTTTTTAAAGCCTCTCCTAATCGAAAACTTATACCACACAGACCTTATTGTACTTTTCAATCTCTATATCATCCACATATCCCTGCAAATATAAAATCCTTCAAGGTCTTCCCTAGCGATGAGAGAATCTGTTCTTTCATTCAAAATGAACCTTATAGTCCCAAGGAAATTATATCTATAGAAGATAACAATATTCCTAAAGGCTTGACTCCTCTAGAGAGTTCATTTTCATTGAGTGATGTAGGAAATAAAGAGAAACATAAAGAAGAGGAATCCAAAAGGAAGGTGGGTGAAACCATCTCCTTAAACATTGGGACACTCGAGTCTCCAAATAATATTAAAATAGGTGCCCAATGTTCTGATGAAGAGAAAACGAAGTTTGCCAAGCTGCTTGGTGAATTTCAAGATGTTTTTGCTTGGTCTTATGAGGATCTTCGTGGTTTTGATCCTGCTCTTATACAACATGCCATTCCCATCAAGGAAGGCATAAAACCAGTTCGGAAAAAACAAAGGCCTACCAACCCTTCATGAGAAGAAACTTTTTGAAAGGAGTTGGAAAAACTCTTGAAAGATGGAATCCTCTTTCCGGTCTAATATTCTGAATGGGTTTCCAATTTGGTTCTTGTTCGGAAAACAACCAGTCAGATCAAATTATGCATTGATTTTCATGCATTAAATCGGGCTAGTATAAAATATCACTTTCCTCTCCCTAACATGGAAATTATTTTGCAGCAAGTTGCAGGGTCACAGATGATGTCCTTACTTGACGATTTTTTCGGTTACAATCAAATCAAGGTAAAAAGGGAAGATAAATATAAAAACACATTTATTACTCATTGGGGTACCTTTTCTTATGAACGCATGCCTTTTGGCTTATATAATGTAGGTACCACTTTTAAAAGAGTTATGCAAATAGATTTCGACGATTTGATCAACAAGATCATTCATATCTACCTTGATGACTTAACTGTGTACTCTAAAAACCGATCAGATCAATTTGATCCTCTGAAAATAGTTGTCATGCGATGTGGGAAATTTGGCATCTCTCTAAATATTTCTAAGTCCATTTTTGGAATTACCAAGTGCAAGCTCCTTGGACACATTGTCTCTGATTCAGGAATAAGCATTGATCCTGAAAGGATTGCTGCTATCCTTAATCTAATTTCTCCCACTTCCAAGAAGGAGGTTCAAGATTTTATGGGTGTTATTAACTTCGTTCATAGGTTTGTTCCGGATTTTGTTGTGATGGTCAAACCAATTCATAATATTCTTAAGAAAGATTGTTCTTTTTCTTGGACAGATGATGTCGAAAATGCTATTATAGGGATCAAGAAAGCAATCAGTTCCACACCGGTTTTGGCGAAGCCAGATTTTGAGAAAGAATTCACGATATATACTAATGTCACCGAGGAAGTAGTTTCTGTTATCCTAATGCAAAATGATGACCAAGGTAATGAAAAACCAGTGGCTTACACGAGTCAAAGTTTGTTTGATGATAAATTTAAATATTCTTTTATTGAAAAACATGCTTTTTCTCTTGTTAAACATGTTGAAATTTTTTGCCATTTCATCTTAGGAAAGCATACGTTGGTAAAAGTCCCTTTTCTCGTTGTCAAGTTTTTTCTCTCACAGACTTATCTTTCAGGGAATATTGCACATTGGATTTCCAAGATCCAGGGGCATGATTTGAATATCGTGACTTCTACCACTATCAAAGGATGTGACTTAGCCCTTCAATTAGCTCATCATGCTGAGAATAGTGAAGAAATTGATGAATAGGATAATTCTCTATCAACACTATTCTACATTGATAATCAGATCCTTCCTGTGTCTGAACATCCTATGTATAATAATTTAGTTTACTACTTACAAAACCAAAGATGTCCAGACAATTTAGACACTCACCAAAGAAGAAGACTTCATCTTGAATCCGCAAGATACATCATTATAGGTGATTTCTTGTTTCAAATATCTCTTGATGGTGTGTTGCTTCGCTGTGTAAATAATGAGGATGCACAGAAACTGTTGCAAGAAACTCATGGTTCTTCAAATTTTGTCATTCATGTAAGAGGTCATTTTTCTGCTAAAACCACTACTTTTAAAATTATTAGAAAAGGATACTATTGGCCTTCAATATTTTGTGGCTCTTATATTTTTTCGAGATCTTGTGACAAGTGCCAAAAATTTACTGGGAAATAATGCCTTTCAGCCATGTCATTACAACCTGTCTTCCCGGACTTTCCTTTTTCAAAGTGGGGATTGGATTTTATTGGTCGTATTAATCCTCCATCTTAAGCAAGACAATTTTTTATTTTGACAGGCACAGACTATTTTACGAAGTGGGCTGAATTTGTCCCACTTAAACATTCAATGGATGATTAGGTGTTTTCTTTCCGTGAAAATAACATATTTTCCATATTTGGTCTTCCATTGGAAATTATTACAAACAATGGTCCCGCTTTCATTTATGCTAAGATGGCCCAATTTTTAGCTAAGTTGGGGTTTAAACATTTCATCTCATCAACTTATTATCCTCAAGGGAATGGACAGGCTGCGTCTACAAACAAGAATCTGGTGAGAATCGTCAAAAGGTTGATTGAAGATAAGCCTCATAAATGACACACTCTCCTCACTTACGCCCTTTGGGAAGATCGAACTACCACCAAGGTAAGCACTGGTTGCACACCTTTTCAACTTGTTTATGGTCAAGAAGTAATCCTTCCTATTGAGATGGAACTTTCTTCTTTAAGGTTGATGCTACAGATCGAATAATTAAATTCTTCTGATGTTTCACAAAGGATAAATGAACTCCTAGCTTTAGAGGAGCAAAGGATGTTTGCCTTGGATAATATAAAAAGGAGACAAATGACTGTTAAGAAGTATTTCAACAAGAGTGTCAAAACTGTCAAATTTAAATTCAATGAAAAGGTACTAATATGGGGTTCAACTCATGCTCGTAGGGGAAAACACTAGAAATTTAAAAAATTAAGCCTAGGTCCTTTGAAGATCGCTTTTGTCCTAGATACTAACTCTTACATTTTAAAATATTTACAGGAGTGATTGTATTCCTACAACATTAACGGTTCTCACTTAAAACACTACGTGGAACCAACTTGAAAAGTTTTAATGCTGGTTGGATTTTTTGTATATTAGTAGTCTAGTTTTGTTTTCATTTTCATCACTGCTTTTCAATTATGCTTTTACCATAGTTTAAATTCTTCTTTCCTTTTAATATCTTCTTGTTTCTTTTACAATTCTATCATTTTATTTCAGCTATTTTAAATTTTGCAATCCCATTTCTGTCATGAGTTTTATTGTTTTTCACATTTTTGGTTTAATTTTGGTCAAGAATAAGATGTTGGATCAGTTCTGTCACAATGAAACTCCTGCGAGGTATTGTTAATCAATAACAATCACTCTTACATAATTGTTACGATCTTCCCCCGGAAAGCATAATTGAATTTGTTTTCTGCTTTCACTGTTGTCTTATAAAGAAATTGGTTATCTCCCACTTTTGCTTTCCATTTATTCATCCACTTTAGAGTTAAAAGAGAAAGTCCATAAAAAAAATTCTCCTTGAAGTAGAGAGAAAATTATGGTTGAATGATTATGCATATAGGGATAAACCCCCTCATGCTTAACATTTTTTATGAGTTATTCCCAAATTACCAGTCATTTTCCCATTAAATCCGCTTACTTCCCCTTGTTGCATAATCATTCTGGTTATACCTTCTTGATCTGTTGTTCTTGGTCTACAAAACCATACATTATGAGTTCTTAATCTATTGGAAACATATTTCCCTGTGGAGTCGCCAGCTTTTTGACGATTAAAATTGCAATGAGGATTTCACCCGCAAAGTATTGGTAAAGCCTACTATTTAAACTATGCTAATGATATATAATAATAGTAGGTGGGACCCCTTGTAGAATGGAGGCTCAAATATAGTCTTATCACACATTTTATGTTGATGTTTCGATGTTGCTTGTAGGTTATATATGATTGATGATGCAATCTTGGTTTTGTTTGTGAAAAAATGGCAGATGGATAATGCATTTTATGTGTTGGTTCCGTTATTCTAAGCTCTAAATTCCATGTTTTGAATGCCTTATAATTATTGTTATTACATTTGATATTTTCGTCATGAGTCATTACTTGTTACACCTACATAAGACACAGGTTAGTAGCAACAAGAAACAAGAGCAATGGAAAGAGACTTATGAAAAAAATCCAAGAAGAGGAACTATACTATACTATGCTATGATATGTGCAAATAAAATAAAAAGGAATTAGTGTTATTCCTAACTAGCAATGGTTAGTGGCTATACAAATTATATTGAGTTATATTGGGCACATTTGATATATGTTATGGTATGGTTTTGGAAATGGTTAATATGGATTGGGGTGGCACAATTGGAAAGAAATATGTGCAAGTTTCGATGCAAGGAATTAATGGCACGGGATTAATGGTATGGTTTTGGTTGGTTGTCATGTACTACGAAATTGAATG
The DNA here is from genome assembly GCA_010110895.2 of Picea sitchensis. NCBI lineage: Eukaryota > Viridiplantae > Streptophyta > Pinopsida > Pinales > Pinaceae > Picea > Picea sitchensis. The sequence goes on from SNQJ01S0108139.1 coordinate 170,346, forward strand.
GAGTGCAGGATCGAAGCGACGTGCAGTAAATGCACGTCACTCCATACTTCTCCCACTGGGTTGTCACCCTAGAATGGTTATTGTTCATTTGGTTTTGTTGTGGTTAAGCTCTGAGATTCAAGCCTGGAAGGAACTGCTCGACCAACTCACCCTTTTTAAAGACATTGGTTACATGTATGGCTATTTTCTCCCATCCATGAATTTGATCTATATATGAAACGAAGGATGGCTTGGTAATGTGTTGGTCTGTGTTTTCCTAAGATTGGAAACTCTGTAAATGTGTGAGTGCTTTCTATGGAATGATTGTGTGGTTATTCATTTGCAAATGGAAAAATTGATGGTTGAAGTTGTGATTTCATTGATTGTTCTGTGTGGTGGAAATTGTGATGGCTCACTCTTTTTTTAAGTAGTTATGGGTATTTTGTTGGAGGGTTTCTCTCTCTTTAGACTTTTTGGACACCTCCTAACAATTAACAGTAACTGTACCTGACTGTATTCAATTTTTATGTTGTTGTTGTGTATGGTCACTGTGTATCCTCTAGAGCCATGTTCGTGTGTTTTTCACCTGGTTGTGGGCGCGTTCTTGGTATTGGCATCAACATAGTTGGTTATGGGGTGGCCATTATACCAAGAAGAATGATTTATGGTTCTTGGTAGTACCCGGGGTCCACATTTCCATTATCATTTTTATAAATTGGTTCGACTATTGGGAAAAGCGTGAGGTTTATACCTCTGCACATTCTTGGTATTTCCCTCCATTTGAAGGGCAGTGTTCAGAGTAGGCAGCAGCAGAATCCAAGAGTTAACTCGAGGACGATCCTCACTATCTAGTGAGCAATCTCTGCTCCTCTGCATCATTTCCTACCCTACCTGGTGTTGAGCTATCACATTATTTACAAGATAAGATTTATAAAATATTGTGGTTCCACCATGCTTGTTTCGAAGGTTTCCCACCTACTGTCAATATGGTCGACCTCCAGTATCCCTGTGTTTTGGTGACCAAGCAAACTCTTGATTATTTCTTGTGTTCATGGTTACAGAGCCTAATTTCGATAATCGCAGCCAGTCGCACTCTTGTCAGTTATCTTGTTGTCTGTCATATGTTCATTGAGTGGTTATGCCATTTTCTTTAAGTATTTTCTCATCTATGTTTGATCGGCTTGTTGGAAAGTTGTAATTGGGAATGCAAATTGGTATACAGTCACTGTCTCATTTTGTTGTGATAGTTGCATAGATAACTTAGCTCATTTTTTAGTAAATTGGTTGATTGGGAGTAAACGGTAATGTATAGTCACAAGGATGCCTATTTTTGTTATGCCTTGGTCTGTGTGTTCATACAATGTGGTATAAATTGAAGTTGGTGGTTTTTGTGTGTTTAATTTTTCCCGATCGGGATTATTGCAAGTTGGAAAGTTGATGATTCTGACTTGGTTGTTTATTGTGTATGGTTTATGGAGACATCGTGCATCATTTTGTTCTATTACACCATTAGAGATGAAGCACAGGTTTTGTAGTATGGTTTCATTACAAATTTAATTGATTAATATTGTCCAAAGAATGGGATCGGGAAAGTTTTAAAAGAGTTCGTTCAACTCAGGAAAATACCTGTTTCTATGTTTGATTTGGGAAATTACAAATTATGGGAATTGGTTGATATTCTATAGAAATATATGCTCGATAGAGATTGTTATATTTTAGGGTAATTTTAAAAATCAGCAGTGTCTTTTAATTTCAATGCTAAAACACCTTAGATCTTAAACACAATCAGAGATAACAACATCTAGAAATATAGATCTATGACAAACTGTAACAGTAGAAGAAGGAAACTCAATTCATATGCAATAAAAACTCAGATCATAACAGTAATAGAAAATCGTCTAAATATAACAATAGAGATCTATAACATAACAGATCTATAACAATAGATCTACAACAGATCTCTATTTTGATTCTGAAACAAACAGTAATGCAAAATCCTTCTAAGTGTAACAACAGATCTTATATAACTTAGTTCAATTAGTGAGAAAGGAACATAACTTATAGATTAATGCAATGTCTATTCTATAAAGTAAGACTCAGATATGAACTTTAGAAGAACCAAATAGAAAACATACCTGGGACCTGCCTTACCTCTGAAGATAGCACAAATCACAATCGGTGAAAGTCCTTGTGGTTATTCTCAGACAAAGGTTCAGTTCATAGATCAATGATAAGATCTTTTATGCCAAAGATAGAATTAAATTTCTTGCCACTAATCTTAGGATAACTGGAACAAAAACACCAAGCACCCAAACCCTTCACAGCCAAGGAATTTGCCAAAGAAAACCTCAGGACTAGACAATAGATCTGGGTAAGGGTTTTACTATTAAATAAAAAAACCAACAGCTGAGACAGGACGTGGAACCCACAGTAAACAATGCTACAACATTATAGGATTGGCACCTTCATCAAAACAATCCTACAACAATATGATGTGGCACCCTCAGCAAGTAATATTACAGCCAACACTCAGCAGAAATGAGGCCGCGACACTCCCCCAACAATCACACAAGAGTTACAGCAAAGCACAGTAGCCACAAGAAAGAAACGGCAGCCACAAAGGAGGAGGACAGCTACAGGAAGACACCCGTGGCAACACTTAGAGTGCACAGGAGGTCAGGAGGGAGGCTACGGCTGACCTCCAAGGAGTCACTACAGCAAAACAAAGGGCCGCTCCACACTTTTGAAAATCAACAGCAAGATTGAGGCCGCAGACAAATCATCTCCACGCTATCACCACAATAGAAAGTGTGAATGTATTTTGGATTAGAGGGGAGGGTCTATTAAATTGTAAAAGGTTAGGGCAAGGGGGTTAA
>SNQJ01S0108139.1:173210-196596 GCA_010110895.2 Picea sitchensis
GTGTTCCTATGGAATTTCTTTTAAATAAAAAAAGAAGTAAATGAAAAGAAACAATAATTCTATTAACAGGAAGGTTAAAAGGCATAGTGATTCAAAGTAAGATGTTACACTATGTTAATGAAAAAGGTTTGAATATTTAAATGTGGGACAATGAACAAGTTTTAACACACTGTAATTGTTTAATTGGTGTTGGATCATTTGTATTGGATATTGAACTGTTTGTATGGATTACTTAATTGGTTTTTCGAACAATATTCATTTTTTTCCCTACCATTATTTCACTTTTCGTGCATTACAACTCTCCTTGCCTTCCGATATTCACTATCCACTCCATGTTCTTAAAATTTAATTATAGTTAAGATAAATTATGTATTACGATAGTTAAAGTATCACACAGGGATAAATTACAGTGATATATTCTTTTGATTTACAATACAGTTGTTTGTTAGATGCTGTGAGCAGTAATCATCATCTTTTCCCCCTCATTTTAACACTTTTTTCTCAATACAATCCCTCACATATCCCATAACCCTTGTTCACCCCCTTCTCATTGACAAGCATTAAACGATTTCTATGGTTTGGATTGCATGAGTCTGATATGTTGCTGAGCCAAATTTTGTTTCATATTTAAAATAGTTGTCATGTATGGTTGTTGAAGAAACTATTTGCTAATCAATAATCCATACAGGAATGAGCTTTTTCAGTAGAGGTAGCCATGGTTGGGGTAACATAGGAAGAGTAAATTGGAGTAAGGGCCCTAGAAGGCCAAGGTTCTCTGTACACATTGATGTATACTCGCAAGAGTTAGGCCATCTATTTCAAGCTAGATTTGTTAACTAGATTGGGCAAGGAATGGTCCAACCTGTTAATAGTCTGTAAATTTTGTTCGACCGATAGACAAACAACAGAGGTAATTGTTTCAACCTAATTTAGAGCTATGCACTAGCTTTCTCAACTCAGAGAGGGCTCTCGCATGTCACTTGATATTTCTTTTTAAATCAGTGGCTAGATTTATTTTGTTTTAGGGGTTTTTATAAAGTTGTTGGCAAGGAAGGGGAGGGACACTTAGGGCTATGTAGTCAAAATTTAGAAAGTGAATGAAAACAATGATTGGTCGGTAGAACTCTATAGAGGATAAAGTCTAAATGATTCAATGACTCTGAGTTGTAAATTGTATTTAAGTAGAGTGTAAGAAGAAGGAGAAAACAAATAACTGCATCAGAGCATTACTAAAATGAATTATGAATTAGCTAGGAAGAAAATTACACAGTTTAAATTTCTTAAGATGAGAGCATCACAAGATGAATTATTGGCCTTAGAATCTCCAATTTAAATAGAATTAAATGTAAATGGAATTAAATAACATAGTAAATACATACAATTAAAGGAGACAAAACTCATATCACCACCATTAGAATCTTTTCATAGAGACTTCAAGAGCTTCTTCATATGTATTCAATTTAGCTCCAAAAATTACAATTGAGTTCGGAAACAACTAAAAGGTACCCTTGCACTTCTACCAACATTAATTCATTAAGCACTTATAGCATTTATACAATTCGATTACAATGGTTGAGATAAAACGTTTCAGCTTCTAAAACCGACTACAATAATTTCAACTTACAGTCTCGGTATGTGAATCGATTTACAATGATTAAACAAAAGCGCTTCATGTATCCACGGTTGATTTATCTGACTCTTCGGAATCTATCTTCACCATCTGTATTTCTTTGATATTATTTCAAACCCGCCAATCTGGTGACACTTGGAGGCTATTTGTTGGTTCCTGGAAAATTGATTTTTTTCTTGCCTAGCCGCACTATCTCTTTCCATTGCAAGTCACAAGGGATATCATAATCCATCATTTCCTTTATCAAGATATTCAGTTCAATGCAAGTGGAATAAGTCATGGTTGGCAGCCCGATATTCACAGTCTTGAACTTATTTAAGATCTCAAAATCTGTGGTCAAATATTCCACCAGATTTGTCCCCTTCAAGTTTTCCTCCAGGATTTCAAACTTGGAGTGATCCATTCTGCATTGGGAAAGGTGAGAGTGGTATTCCTACTGATCATGAAATTTCCCTTTTCCATCCCAAAATGATGGGAGTCCTTTGATGAACTACTCTTCAAATAGACATTTGAATTCCTGTATGCTCTGCTCCATCTGCATTGCATTGGTTTGGACTGATTTAAGCAAGTTATGCTTGGCAATGACTCTTCTGGCCCAAATGATCAATGTAGTCTTGTCTTTGATCCCAATGGTCTAGAGTTTAGTAGTGGGGATGGAATTCATCATATTTATATCATTCTGAGCCCACTCGGAGGGTTTCTTTGCTAGCGTTTCACTCACAATAGTGCATCTTCTCCTGGATGTGATGGCCATGATATGTTTTTCATCAATGAAATTCAAGTATACCTTAAACTTAGAAACTTCAACGGAAATGGAGTCCCATATGATGTGTTTGGCCCCTTTCAATAGTCCTTTGCCTTTCAACCTTGTCTTCAACTTATCTACTCTTTCCTATAAATATTGATTCTCATTCTTGTTTTTCTCCAGGAACATCTTAAACAAGTATGTGTAATACTTGAAGTGACTTAGTGATTGGAAGTTCACTAGTTGTTTCTGTAGATTATTAGTTATGAATTTATCAAAACTGATACAGACTGGCTGACTAGATTCTGACTGAAAAAAGGTTAACAAAAAACCCAACATGACCTCAACTACATATTTTTCATTATCTAGACCTAAAATCGGATTGCATATGGAACAATCCCACTGGATCTCTATAACCATGGCATTTACATTCATTCATGGACAGACTCTCAAAATACTGCTCGGGTTTGAAAATTGTCTACAAAAATATGTTTTTTACCTCAGGGGAACATTCCCTGTAAACTGTGACTATCTTTTCTTCATCGAAGTTTTCATACATTGTGGAAGGGGACTCTGGTATGTTGAGGGTGTATCGAACGGATGGAAAATCTATTCTACATGGGACCTCTAACCCTAACCTATTTAAAACAACCCTCTCATCATGTGAGTATTGCTCAACGCACCAGCTGACGAATTCTAGGAAAGGGAATGCGACTTCGACGACGTAAGAGACTATGGAGTCTTGGACCGCTTCGAGAAAGGGTATTTGTCTCCCTACATGATCTAGAAAATTGGCTCTGGATGCAGAGATGGGTGAGATAGTTATTTCGGTATCAAACACATTAGATTTTGTGTCAATTAGGGCTTCTTCACTTAGTGGGGGATCTTTCTCTATTATAGACAAAATGATGGGATCCATGGTGATGATTAAAAATACCTGTGAATGAGCATAAAACATGTGAATTTGGTGTACTATTGAGCTTAGGTTTGACTAGAGCAGTCGTGCCACTTTCAACATTTAAAATGATTTGAAAAGCATAAAATAATGACGAGGGTCCCCTTCCTTATATACGCTTCCCGACATCGGGGACGAGGCAAAGCGGTTTGGGGTAGAATGCTTTTCACCCCGATATGCATATGGTGGCACCACGTGGTCTTGAGGCAAAACCACGATATTTCCATTGTCCCACCTTCAAATAATTAAATCCCGCGCTAGTTCTTCGCCCAATATGGCTATTGACGGTTGATCTGTGGTGCCTGAGATATGTGGTCCGTCGTATCCCGTCAAATATGTGCCTCTGCTAGGTTTAGCCCATTTTCACGAGGTGTGGGCCCATCCTCCAATATATCATGTCTCCACACTAGTTTAGTCCCTCACTAAATCCTGAGACTTGGATCCCATAAAACAATTGTTATGGTGATAACATAGGCTCCAACTGGGGATGTTATCCTCCCTGCGGGGTAGAAAAGAATGGTAGACTGAGTACCTACCCATTGGGCCATGATTTATTACTAGAATCTAAATCTACCAATCTTTATTCAAAAACTCAAAATCGACCCAGCATAGCTCAGGGCTTTCACCTCAGGCTTCAACTATGTTGCTTTTATTTCAACTTCTTCATGCAAAAATAAAACAAAAAAATGATTATGTACAATGAATGGAAGAGGTGATGATTTTTTAAACAATATAATGTTTGAGTAACCTTCCATTCACAGGCCCTCCTCTAACGATGTCTCCATTACTCTCTGGTAGTAGGTAGACATTACTTCCACGGTATGCTACAATATTGAATGGTCCCAACCATAGATGGTCGAACTTCCCATGCTTTCCCTTATCTTCATTTTTGACATCCTATCTTAGTACCAAGTCTCCTAGTTTGAAATCATCCACTTTGGTATGCTTGTCAAAACATTTTTTGATCTTTTCTTAGTGCAGTTGAGCATTGTTGAAGGCCTTTTCCCTAGTTTGTTGGACACTGATTAGTTCATCCTTTATTCTTTGAGTGGCATCTGTTTCTGCATCTTGTTCATGTAACAACATCATCAATGGCAATCCCAATGCAGTAAGAAAAATAACCTATGTGCCATAAACAATCTAAAAAGGTGGGGTGGCGATAGATCTCTTTGGGGTGATTCTGTCAGCCCATAGTGCATGGATGAGTATTTTGTGCCAATCCTTTTTGTTATCTTGCAACAGTTTCTTGATAATTCTGACTAAGCTTTTATTTTAGGACTCAACCAACCCATTTCCTTGAGGGTAGTAAGATGTATAATGGACAAGGGTGATATTGTNTGCATGGATGAGTATTTTGTGCCAATCCTTTTTGTTATCTTGCAACAGTTTCTTGATAATTCTGACTAAGCTTTTATTTTAGGACTCAACCAACCCATTTCCTTGAGGGTAGTAAGATGTATAATGGACAAGGGTGATATTGTAATCACTAAAAAAATTCTCTATTTTCTTGGACTTGAATGTTGCTGCATTATCTGTTATGATCTTGATTGGGCATCCAAACCTGGACAAAATATTACCTTCTAAAAAATGGATGATAACAACATATGTAGCCTGCCTGGTGGGAATTGCCTCAATCCACTTAATGAAGTAATTTGTTGTTGTTGTAATCCACTTGTGTTGAGCTGAGAATTGTGGATGTATTTATCCTATAAAATCAAGGCCCGACTGTCTAAAAGGTGCTTCAACAGAGATGGGTTTCAAGGGAAGAGGCTGCAATTTTCTTTTCCCATCAAAAATTTGTCATTCATGACATATTGAAACCTCTTTATAGACATCAGAAAAAAATGCTAGGCCAATAGAACCCAGCCCTCAAAATCTTGTGCATAGTGGTTTTCCAATAATGGTGTCCTCCATAGTCACCCTTATGAAATTATTTGATGTTATTCTCATCTTATTCTTCCAACAAACAACTCAACAAAATTCCCCCTTGGATCTTTCCAATATAGAGACTGATTTACTATACAAAAATTTGTTGCTTTCATCTTTAATAATCTGGCCTTTGTTTTACTCAATTCAAAAGGAGCCTGTAGATTCCTCAATACATAAATGATGTCTGCATACCATGGGGAGTCAAGACATTTCAAGGATATCTGAGGAGTTCTCTCTTCCTCCACACCTGTTGACAAGTCAACCATGAAATTTATTCCTAAGAGTTCACAATTTGTTTGTTCCATTAGCTTCGCAAGCCCCTATACCTTGATCAACTTGGTGGGTTTGATCTCAAGGTCATACTCTAAAAACACTGCTATCCATTTACCCCTCTTTCCTTCAGGATCAGGTTAGGTTAAGATGTCTTTTATAGAACTAATAGACACATAAGCAATAGTATGGGAATGCAAGATGTAAACTCTAAATTCTTTCAAGTCTTTGACAAGCACATATTCTTTCTTCTCCATGATATCATAATTCAAAGGGGCATCCCTCAATGTCTTGCTTTAATATGCTATGGGATTCTCAAAATTTTGCTCATATTTCTGTAATAAAACACCAACAATTGTGTGCTCTGAGGAAAAATAGAACAATATGAAGTCCTTTTCAAAATTTGGGCTGCCCAGTATTGGAGCCTTGGTCAATGCCACTTTGATGTCTTCAAAGGATTCTCTGGATTCAGGGGTCCACTTTATTTCATTCCTTTCTTGAGCATGTTTGTAATATACTTTATGATTTCAACCAAATTAAGGATAAACCTCCTTAGAAAATTCACTTTTCCCAGGAAAGATTGTACCTCTTTTTTACTTCTAGGTATGCCAATTTTTAAAATTCCCTCAACTTTGTTGGGATATACCTTTATTCCCTCTTTTGAAATAATGTGACCCAACAGCCTTCCTTCTTCCATAGATAAATTTGAATTTTTAGGGTTCAACGAGATTCTGAACTTTCTACACTTATGAAATGCCCTTCTTAGATGCTTGAGGTGTTCTTCATCTGAAACAAAATACATAGTGATATCATCTAGGTAGATAACAATGAATTTGTCTTTTTCATCAGCAAAATATATGTCCATAGCTCTTTGAAATGTTTCCCTTTCATTCATGAGCCCAAAAGGCATCTTGGCATACATGAATGTTCCCCATGGAGTTTTGAACGATGTCTTTTCCTCATCATCAGGGTGCACCATAATCTGATTGTATCCAGAGAAGCCATCCAACATTGACATTTTCTGAGAACCCGCCACTTTCTATAAAATGTGATCCATTTTAGGCAGTGGGTAGTTGTCCTTTCGAGATACTCTGTTCAGATTTCTGAAATCCACATACAACCTAATTTCTCCACTCTTTTTTCTGACTGGCACGAGATTTTCCACCCATTTAGAAAACCTCAGGGATACTATGCTCTTGGATTCAAATAGCTTATTTACCTCTTTCTTAATCAACGGCAGCAACAAAGGGTTTATTCTTCTTAATTTTTTCTTGAAAGGTTTGTAATCTACTTTGATTGGGATCACATGTTGAATTATATTGGTGTCATAAACTTTTAGATCTTCATAGCTCCAGGAAAAAACATCAAGGAATTCTTTCATTAATTTTATATATTTATCATTGACTTCAGGGCTCAGTGTTCTAAAAAGATTAATGATTTTGGGATCCTCTTGAGTCCCAATATTTAAATGTTCTACATCTCCTTCGTTTACTGTGATTTTTGGACTTCTGGCCACATCATCATTATCAAAGAGTTTCTCCAATGGGACCAGACCCTTGGGAATGATGTTGTTCTTTAGCTGAACTATGTCTCTACCCACAATATGATTGTTGAAGTACCCATCCTTGGTGAAAGCAGTTGCATCTACCTCTTCATCATAGTATTCCTCATCAATGTTCATATTTTCAAATTCATTCTCCATATTGAGGAAGCTTTCTATTTGTTTTCCATCTTCAAAAACTTGTTGGTACTTAATATTATCTGGTACTGTTGGCCTGTACTTGACCTCAACCTCATATTTTTTGTTAGGGAAGATTGGAACTTTGAAAATTGTTGTTGAAGTATCCAAGGCATCAACAATATGATTTTTCTCTCTTGGAATTGCTGAAAGTTTATATTCTGGAAATTTCTCAAGGAGATATAGCACTAGGTTCCTATATGACCTCGGTTTGGGATTCTTTTCTTGGTATACTCCTTTGATTTGATTGATAATTAGCTCAGATTCTCCATGTACAACTATTCTTTTGGCACCCAATTCTTTCAAAACCTTCAACCCCAATATTAATGCTTCATATTCGGCCATGTTATCCGTGCACTCAAAAACAAGTTTGTAAGAACACAATTTTGAATTGCTTTTGGGGTGATTGATCCATATGCCATCCCCTGCTCCTTCTCTGCAAGAATCTTTTAGAAAATCACATTCCACGTCTGATCTTCTACATTATCTTGTTTCCTTGAAAACTTCTCAATTTGTTGATCATGTCTCTCTTTGTCAGCCATATCATTTTTTGGCTCTTTCTCTTCAAAACATAGGTCATTGAAGAAAAAGGAAGACCCCAATTCAGTTTCCATAGAGTAGATAGGATGATTACTTGGCTATGACTTGTTGTTGACCATGTATTTGAGAAAAAAATCTCTGTACAACCTTTTTTATTGACCAAAGAGAGGGATGGTGGCATATGACATGCCCATCTGGAGATTTCCCTTTAATTTTGTAGCCCATGAACTAGATAACAACATGCCAAACTTGGGAGGAATATTTACAACCACTACATCCATAACCATGTTCTTTGCTGGGATTTGTGCTAAAGATACCACCAGATCTTTGATAAGACCTAGGTACTTCACCTTCTTGGAATCAAAAGAGAACAGGTCTTTGTAAAGCCTTGTGATGTCGAGGCCTAGTTGGTCCATGACCACCTTGGAAATCAGGTTATGAGATTCTCCTGAATCCAACATGGCATTGTGCAGAGTCTCATGATGAATTTTCAAGTGGACGTAGAAAGGGGTGAATTCTTCATTATCAATATTTTCCTCTACTCATGGCCCAAATAAGATGGTAAGGTGATCATCTTGTATATTTAGGGTATCAAAATTTTGTTTCGTCTTAAGAATCTTGATGATCTGATTTCTATATTCACTATTCTTGATTAATTCATTGAATGGCATAGAAATTTTAATCTTGGTAATATCACTTTCAAAATTAAAGGAGGATGAGGTTTTCTCTACCCCTTTGGTGACTATTTCTTTCCTTGCATCTAGTATTTTCTTCTGGGAATATTCTTTATGATTTCATTTTTCTACATTACCCTTTGCAGCAGAATCCTTTTGGGGCTGACTTGAAGAGGGTATGTTAATTTGAGCTTCATTGGTGGGGTTTTCTTTTGGAGGATTTCCCTTTGGGGGGTTTTCAGGAACTCTCTGATTTCAAAGATTGTATTGTTTTTGGAATTTCATGATGGCATCCTACAATCCTGCTTGGTAATATTCCCTCTCTATTGATAACCTTTCATCTTCATCTTGCATGAAGATCTCATTTGCATCCATGAACTAGTCATGCTCTTCTTTAGTAAAAAACACCTATGTTTCTTTATCATCACATAAATTCATGTTGTCTTCAAAATATCCTTCATATTTCTCATTTACATAATTAATTTTAAAAGGAGGCCTTATTTGTTGATCCCCTTGATTTCCTTGATTTGCCTGATTTCCTTGATTCCACTAATTTCTTTGTTCTCTTTGTCTGATTTGTGGGATTGTTGGTCTCCTTGAATTTCTAGGTGGACCATCAACCTATTCTCTGGGATTAGGCCTATTTTCTAATGCCATTCTCTCCATCATTCTCATCATCGTTTCGAACCTTTATTCTGACGTTTGTGAGGTTGAAGGTTGTGCCTTATCTAGATCTTTGTTCATGTCCCTTCCAAAGTTAGATTTGATCTTTCCTGAAGCCATTAGATTCACTTCGAACTCTATGGCATCAATCATCATGTCATCTAATTAAGAAGATATTCATTCTCTCAATAACAAAGAGAAATCACTTTCAAGGGAATCAACATATCTGAGTTCACAACAAAGAGAAATCAATTTCTCTAAGGGAATCAACATATCCAGTTGAGAATCCTAAGGGGGGGGGGTGGGGGGGGGTTTACCTCAGTAGGAATCAAATTATAAACCTTTACAAATCTAGCTAAAAACTCTTGCACTGTTTCGTCAGGTGATATCCTCATGTTTTTATGCTGAGTTAACAACTGAAGGGGATTTTTCTTGTCGCCCCATTTTGTAAGAAAATTGGTTTCAAAGGCCTTAAAATTTATGATACTAGTTGTTGGAAGAGATCTGAACCATTTCCTCACTTCTCCTGCAAGGCTTTGTGAAAACAGTCTCATTTTTTCATCTTCAAACTCTACTTCTTCCAAGTATATAAATTCATTGAACCATTCTAGAGGTTTCTGAGCTGACATGCTACCTTCAACATCATATAGTTTAATCCTTAAATTATACTCTCGAGGTAAATCATGTAGTTGAGCGGGCAGTGCAAGAGGAGAAAATCTAGATGCCATGGCTTTTGTGAGGGGTAGAGTTGGTTGTTGGTTCTGAGTGTGAATCACTATGGGATTCGCAGATGCATCTAAAATCAAATCTTGGAATCTCTTTTTGTCAAATATGATCTCGCTCAAACAATATTCAGATTTAGTTCTGAACAGAGTTTGTTCAAATTTTACATCAAATTCAAGGTCTGCAATGGTCGTCACTCCATCTGTGGGTAAGGATAGATATCTTTCCAAACACAGCACTGGGATTACTTGATTTTATTTTCTTTTATGTACAATCTTTTCAGGATCAGACACAGGGATTGCAGCTTCTGGGTCTGGGTTTCTCCTGGTGTGAATTCTCTTGGGAGCCAGGATTTCTAGCTCACACTGCTTGGTGCAAATGGTCTCTTGGTAATGGAGTCACCATGGAAAAAATAATCTCAGCCAATAAGGTATTTGATCCACTTTCACCCTCAAGGATCAAAACTAAATATTTAATTCATTCTTCTCCCAAGGAATATTTCTCTTTCGTTCCCTGACAACGACGCCAGAATGTTAGCACTCTGTAAATTTTTTATGTCTGATAGAAAAACAATAGAGGTAATTATTTCAACCTACTTTAGAGGTGGGCACTATCCTACTCAACTCAGAGAGGGCTCTCTCATGTCACTTGATATTTCTTTGGAAATCAATGGCTAGATTTAGTTTGTTTTGGGGGTTTTTATAAAGTTGTTGGGAAGGAAGGGGAGGGACACTTAGGGATAAAGAGTCAAAATTATGAAAGTGAATGAAAACAATGACTGGATGGTAGAACTATCCAGAGGATAAAGGCTAAATGAGGCAATGAATCTAAATTGTAAATTCTATTTAAGAAGAGTGTAAGAAGAAAGAGAAAATAAATAACTGCATCAGAGCATTACTAAAATGAATTCTGAATTACCTAGGAAGAAAATTACATAGTTTAAATTGCTTAAGATGAGAGCATCACAAGATGAATTATAGGCCTTTGACTCTCCAATTTAAATAGAAGAAAATGTAAATGGAATTAAAGAACACATGAAATACATATAATGAAAGGAGACAAAACTCATATCACCACCATTAGAATCTTTTCATAGAGACTTCAAGAGATTCTGCATATGTATTCAATTCAGCTCCAGAAAATTACAATTGAGTTTAGAAACAACTAAAAGGCTCCCTTTCACTTCTGCCAACATTAATTCATTCCGGACTTCTAGCATGTATACAATTCTATTACAATGGATGAACTAAAATGTTTCAGCTTCTAAAATCAACTACAATAATTTCAACTGACAATCTCGGTATGTGACCCGTTTTACAATGATAAAAAAAAATGTTTCATGTATCTGTGACCAACGTATCTAACTCTTTGGGTTCTATATTCTCCATTTGTATTGATTTGATCTTTTGTCGAACTCGCCAATCCGGTGACACTTGGAGGCTATTTATTGGTTCCTGGAAAATTGCATTTTTTCTTTCCTAACCACACTATCTCTTTCCACTGGAAGTCGAAAGGGATATTGTAATACATCATTTCCTTTATCAGGATCTCGAAGTCAATGCAAGTGGCATAAGTCATGGTTGGCAGTCCGATATTCACTGTCTTGAATTGATTTAAGATCTCAAAATTTGTGGTCAAATTTTCCACCAGATTTGTCCCCTTCAAGTTTTCCTCTGGGCTTTCAAACTTGGAGTGATCCATTCTACATTGGGTGAGGTGAGAGTTGTATTCCTCCTTATCATGCAATTTCCCTTTTCCATCCCAAAATGATGGGAGGCCTTTGACGAACAACTCTTCAAATAGATCTTTGAATTCCTATATGCTCTTCTCCATCTACATGGGCTTGGTTTGGACTGATTTAAGCAAGTTATGCTTGGCAATGACTCCTTTGGCCCAAATGATCAATGTAGTCCTGGATTTGACCCCAATGGTCTGAAGTTCGGCAGTGGGGATGAAATTCAACCTATTTATAGCATTCTGAGCCCATTCTAAGGGTTTCTTTTCCAGTGTTTCACTCACAATAGTGCATCTACTCCTGACTTTGATGGCCATGCTATCTTTGTCATCACTGAAATTCAAGTATACCCTGAACTTAGCAACTTCAGCAGAAATAGAGTCCCAAATGACATATTTGGCCCCATGTAACAGTCCTTTGGATTTCAACCTTGTCTTCAACTTGTCTACTCTTTAATGTAAAGCTTGAGACTTGGATCCCATCAAACAATTGTTATGGTGATAACACAACCTAGGCTTGAAAGGCCTCCCTTCCAAGCCCCGGGTCCCTGGTATCCTAGTACCCCCTCATGTTTCACTACAACCTGCAATCCTTGAAAATGATGGATGGAAAGATATTGTCCACCCAACAATCTGCCAACATTGTGGCTGTCCTAACTTGTCTCTACCTACCCCTCCACCTGTTAATCAAATTGTCCAAGCTTCTCATGTCCACTCACCAGTACAGTCTTCCCATGCAAGAAAAATGTTAAAAATTGAGGCCCACCATTCCCCTGACAAAAGAAAAGTCGTTGCTTCCCCTTCCTCACCTTCAAATGATTATTCTAAATCTTTGTCCTCTCGCATGCATTTGAGAGATGATTGCTCTAATGTGATGAGTGAGATTACACCTAAAGGCTCCACACAACCTAAGGAAAATTCAGAGATATCAAAAGG
This sequence comes from Picea sitchensis, assembly GCA_010110895.2. Lineage (NCBI taxonomy): Eukaryota > Viridiplantae > Streptophyta > Pinopsida > Pinales > Pinaceae > Picea > Picea sitchensis. Next base: position 185,748 of record SNQJ01S0108139.1, read on the forward strand.
TAATAGCAACAACAAGGGAAATATTTCCTCCCAGATTGGCAAATATGGATCTTAAGTGTTTTTATTTATTGATTGTTGAGAACAATTGACTTTTGAAATTTTGGACAACACACTATTTTTGGATATATGGTAATATATTTTTGGAAATAATTTCAATTATCATTGATATAAATTGTCAAAATATGAAAGTGATGATGGGATTCACAAGGAGGGATGTTTTGTTTGATTAATTAGCTGTGTTATGATTGTTAAAGAACTAAAGGGAGTCACAAGGGGTCCCACCTACTAGTTATTATTTATTAAAAGCCCTTATTATGATTTTATTACTTTCCCCCCTTAAATAAAAAGTTGGTTGATTTTTAGTTAACTTAACTAAAGAAGTAGTTCAACTAATTCAACTAATTGTAAGTGCTTAAAGGAAAAGGGAAAAGGAGGAACAAGAGGAGAATAAAAGGAGAAGCATATTGACGTCTTTTGTTTGAGTTTTGTTGAGATAATTCAGTTTTCATTCATTATTTAATTCATTGGAAGCCTAATTCTTTTTTATGATAGCAGGGTCCTATTGTAGACAACAATATTCATGGCTGAATTACATCATTCAGACACTTGTTTTTCAGAGGTGTTGATCTATGTTTGATAGTGTGTGTAGAGTTGTTTGTTTGTGAATTAAATTTCATTACTGACAAAGACTATTGCACAGAGTCGAGTGGGAAGCAATCTTTAGAAAGTTGATCCACTTTTAAAGTTTAGTTTTTTACTTTCTGTCAGAAGTCCTTTTGTACGATTCATCAGGGACATCTATGTTTGACTTTGGTCCAAATCTCTTTCGGGAAATTTTGTAAAGAGAATGATTCCTTTGATGAATTGGAATGAAATAAACAATTGCTTTATGTCTCACCTATTTTGATTATTGACTTGGTGTCTTTACTTCTGTCTCTATATTTATTTCAGCATATGTTATATTTAGAAAATTACATAAATAATGATTTTTTCAGAAGGATTTCATTTATAAAAAAACCATCCTAAGCACTTGTAATCAATACTTGTGAATTAGGATACATTTTTTTATGGCTATAAACATATGGTGATATTCTCATCTATGTTGCTTTAGCCAAGCAAGATTTGAAAATTCTTGAGTAAGATCATTTCATATATTTTCCTCAACAGTGTCATTGTCGGGGAATGGAGTAACGAAATATCTTTCCTTGGGAGAATGACTACGATCAATTTTGATATTTGATGGTGAACAAAGACCAGATACTTTTATACTATAGATCATTCACCTGGCAACTCCATAGTTAACAAATCCAGTGGCGACTCCGTAGTTTTAATAAGTCATATTTTCAGATGGAATCCATCTTGGCTCGGTGGTTTTCTCCTTTTAATTTCTCTATTGTTCCTGGTTTTCCAAATATTCTTCCTACTATAGATGAATGGGGTTATTACTTGCCCAAATTTAGAGAAAATAAAGATGATAAACCTGCAGATCATTTGCTTGATTTCCATGAAGTCATGCATTAGTTGGGTATACATCATGAGGATGTGTTAATGAATATGTTCATGTACTCATTAGAGGGATATTCTCATTAATGGTATCGATCCTTGCCTCCTACTAGCATATCTTCCATGAAACAGTTCCATGCAACATTTAGTGATCATTGTAAAAGGTTTTTTCTAGCTGATTTACATTGTGAAAATTGTTGTGAAGAATTTGAATCTTATATTCAACAGTCCATTATTAGTTCTTCTAGCAGTATAGATGAAGGGGATGATAATGTTGAGGAAGAGAAAGAAGATTCATTATCAGTTGTATATTCTTCCAATTCTGTTATACAACATGACGACTTTCAAAATTCTTTTAAAACTTAAAATGATGATGAGAAGAAAATAAATGTTGATGTTAAATCCTTATTTAGTTTGTATTTCTAGAATAATGTTTTTCATCTTTGTGTTTGTGATGCACCTAACGATAGTCATGACTATGATCAATATGTTGTTCAATTTTTTCATGAATATTTAGCACCTGTTTGTGATATATTTGAAGTTGAACAAACTTCATTTACTAGTTATGAAGAGGAGCTACCAAATCCACATTTCAAATATGTTTTTATGGTAGATATGGATATGCATTCCCCATAAATCATTGAGCAACAAGAAATCTATAAGTTTGAAATTGACCTTCTAGAACAAGAACAAGAAAAAACCAGTCATGTAGAAGACATACCCTCTCAGTTCGACCAACCAGATGAGAAGTATCAATAGTGTTTTGTTTCCCTTAATGGTTGTGAAGCATGTGATCTTAATGAGTTGTTTCAAGGAGAACAAGAAGAATATAACCTTATCAATAATCCAGATCTCATACAACAACAACTTTGTCTTCTCAACCAGTTGGAGGCTTTCCATGAGTTTCAAGATCCAATAACAAGTTGGATGGATTTTTGTTTTACCAAAACCCCAAAGATTTAAAGTTTTAGCATGATCATCATTTGCAACCGTAAGAACCAGATGCCTGCTAAATTTTTGTTGCATTTGTTATACCCTTTTTGGATTATTTTAAACAATGACATGCATGGAGTTATGGTTCTTAGTCAACTGGTTTCTTGGTTTCACTAGAAATCAGATTGCACGTGATTACTTAGTTTTAAGTTGAATAGAGTAGGTAGTAGCAGAATAATCTCATTGTTCGAGCATTTATTTTTTAGTTCACAGATTGTTTTTCAGTGTAGCTTGTTTGAATAAGAGACTCCATAGCCCAACAAAGGCACTGGGATTTAGCTACAGTTTCAAGTTTCAGTTTGAATAAAGACTCCCTAGCACAACAAAGGAACAAGGGTTAGCTTCAGTGTTAATTTTTAGAGATGTATGGTTGGAAAACGGAAACAAAGGTAAGAAACAGAATATGGGAGCAAGTTATTAAATTCAAAGGCATTGATCTATTGTTCTTAGCACCTCACAGGGAAGTGCTATCCCCAGTTGGAGCCAATTTTGTAACCTAGTTCTGCACCCCTGCCTCTCCTCTCTCATTTCCCTATTCCTTCATGAAATATTTCCTCTTAAAGTTGGTCAAGTCAGTTTCATGTTTGTTCAATGACTTGGTCTTCCTTATTTTCTTGCTTGACTGTTTCTTTGCAAAAAATTATTTATGTTTTCCTTGAAAGATAATTTCATGTCTGGTTTGAGTTTGAAATACTTGCCATGATATTTACTAGTAATTGATCATACAACAAGCCCACCAAGCCTTTCCTATGCGCAGGAGACATCTAGGTCCAAAAATTCCTTTGTATGCACAGTAAGATTCCATGGGAAAAAACAACAATTCAAAAGATATCAATTTTGGGCTCATATGGTAGGAACAGACAGATTAAAATTGCAATGGTGGAGATCCATCAAGCCACTAAGATCGACGGTTTTCATGCATTCAAAGTGTCGAAATCATGCAGGGTTTAGCATCAAGAGAGAACCCACGAAGTACTAAAATGTCGAAGCACCAAGGTCTCGAACCCCAAAGTGTCGAAGAAATTTGGAACTTATCCACTGAGGAGACATGGCACTTATCCACTGAGGACACATAGCATTCATTTCAGGCCACCACGTCACTTCAGACCCATACCACTTTGGGAGATTTTCATGCTTCACAATCCAAAACTCCCGAACACCGAAGTGTTGAAGTGTCGAAGTCTCGAAGTGACGTGAGGCTGCCACCTCACTTCGGGCCCATACTATTTTGGGAGGTTTTCATTCTTCATAGTCCAAAGATCCCAAACTCCAAAGTGTCAAAGTGATGAGAGACTTCCACATCACTCCAAGAGAAAATCACTTCGGGATATATTCATGGTCCACGTTCACAAGCTCTCGAAATCCGAAGTGTCAAAGTGACAAGATAGGCCACGTCACTTAGGAGATATTCATGCTCCGCATTCACAATCTCCCGAATCCAAAGTGTCAAAGTGTCGAAGTCCCAAAGTGACATCAGGCTTCCATGTCACTTCAAGCCCATACTACTTTAGGATATTTCCATGCTTTACATCCAGAAACTCTCGAACGTTGAAGTGTCGAACCGCTACCATTTCACTTTGGGCCTGTACCACTTCGGGAGATTTTCATGCTTCACAATTTAAAACTCCCGAATGTTGAAGTGTTGAAGTTTAAGACACATGTGGCATTCATCTGTTAATATGTGTGGCACTCATCTGTTGAGACACATATTTTTCAACTGGAGACACATGGCATTCATTTGTTGCGACATGTGGCATTCTTTTCAAGCACCTTGGGGACCATCATCTGCTCGATTTCATATGACACATGTCACTCTCCTTATGAGACACGTTACTTTGGGCCTGTACTATTTCAGGAGATTTTCATGCTTCACAGTCCAAATCTCTCGAACTCGTAAGTGTCAAAGTGATGAGAGTCTACCACATCACTCTAGGATTAATTCACTCTAGTAGATATTCATTCTCCGCATTCACAGCTCTCGAGCTCTAAGAAATTTGCTCCATCGCTAAATATGGATAGGGGAGTTCTAATATAGTAGAAAGATAAACTTTAGCAGGGGAGATAAAATAGTAGGGTTACCCAGATCGCATATTGCAACAAGATCGACGACCAAAATTCATTGCGGAGATAGAAAATGCTCGAATGTTAACATCCTAGAGCGGTCCCGCAATCAAAACTATGGTATAGCTATAGAGGTACATGGTAGTTGGTGGTGGATTGTAGGAGTTGGATTGGTGTGGATCTAAACCACCCTTGACAACCCCCACAATCATGTGCTTATATCATGTCTAGGGTCCCATCCGAGAGTAGCACGTGGCAACAAAACTAGGCGTTAAGACAATCATCAAAGCATAAGTTGGGGAAAGATATGACCACACTTCTAGTTGTCTCCAGTGGCCTCCAACAATGCGTGTGCATGCCATGATCAATGCATAACTCAGATATTTCACTCTGAATCAGTTTCTTCCAAAGTCTTAGTTCATTCCATCACATGCATCAGTCCAATTCCATTACTAGTAGCGGTTTCCAATTTTTAGTTCAGGATTCTTTTAGATTAAGTTAATGATTGGTATTCTATGTGTGATAAGAACCACTCTCTTTAATTAAGTCAAGTGTGAAGTATACATTTTTGTACTCCAATAGTGTTTTAGTCAAGTTAATAAGTTGTTTTACAACTGTTAATGTAGAGTTAAGTCTCAGGTCCTAATGGACGAGAGCTTCTGCAACTCTGATAAATATGCAGTCCCTGTATGTTTGAGAGGTGGAGTTTTTTGGGAAAATATAACAATACATAAGAATAATTGGACCCATTATATGCATGGATTAAATCTCTCTACTGGGTGAATATACTCTTGATGATAGTGTTTCGCTCAAATCTTCATGTGTTTTTATCTTATCTTGAATGCAATTTTTGATTTGTGCAAAGTACATTTCCATTCCTTCGGCCATTGTATAACTTTTCTTTATTGATATGCAACCTATAAAAGAATTAATTCTTTGGTGAAGATTTGTTTCTATTGCAACCTATGGGAGAAATTGTGTTTTTGATACATGTTTAATGTCTTGAAATGATATTTTAAGTATTAAACTTCTTGCAACAGATTATTCATTGAGTGGTTTGTTGTTTCACTTTATTTTTTTTATTATTTCACTTGTTTGTCATTAGTGTGCCACCAGCTAAGGAGGACCCTCATCCTTATCATTTTTCCAACCCAATTATGCTCTTTTCCTGGTACAACCAACCCTCTAACTGACCCAAAATAAAATTATCAAAAGAAAAATCATTCCAAAACTTGAGATGGCCTAGAGTTTCCCTTTAGCAGTCAGGTGAAGACTTTAGGACCAACAGAAACTATATCCAATCAAATAGATATGACATCAAGATAATATGAATCAACATTCACAACATTCTGAAGCTAAGCAGGCATAATAATTTCAAAATTTGGGTCTCTTTGTATTAACATCATTTGGATATTTTGAATTACATGATGCTACTCAGATACATACACAACTCGATCATGTTAGAGCTTGAGAGTAAGTCTCTGCTACTGAGAGACAAGGTTAATCAAAATCCTTTCTCTTCTGACATTACATCAGGACATAACTAGGTTACAATTTTGGTCTGGTTCCAAAAACCCAGACTCTTAGAACTCTATCTTCCCTTTTCCCAAGATAGATATTAATTACAATAAAATAACCTAAATGGAGCGAATGATGATCCCATCCAACCCTTTACAATCATATACATATCATATATATAAGCTACTTTGGATTTTCTATTTTGAGACTTCACATGCTTTCTTGTTCTTGTTCTGTTGTATCTTATTTCTCCATTCTCATGTTGCGTTGTCCTTGTTTCCAACTGTTTTCTATTTCCTCCATTGCTCTACTATCCAGGTCCTTTGTGGCTTGTGAAACTTGTGTTAAACCAAAATTGGTACTGTATTCTTCCTTGCGCAACTTATAATCAACAAAATAAAGGGCCCAATAGGCTCCGACCACAATCCTTGACTTGTCCTCGAGTCAAGTCCTCGATTCTTCTGTGATCTCTGGAATGAACTGTTTCTTTCCTCTGTCTTTTCGTCTTTGATTTTCTTCCAGCTTCTGCTTTCACTCCTTCCTTTTCTGCCTCTTCAAACAAAGGGTCCAACTCTAGGACTAATTCCAAAGATCTCTTCCTTATTCCTTGAAAACTAATGATTTTATCCTGCCACTTCCTGGAAAGGAGTTCAACTTCAGCCATGAACTGTTGAGTCGTGTATGTAATGCATCCATTAGGATTAGACATGACCAAAGAGTTCCACTCTGAATCAAATGTAGTATATACCTAATGCATCTTCATGTAGTATGTTTGAACGACAGATTGAAACTCTTGTATTTATTTCTTATCTACTGACTACGCTTGAAGTAGAGCATTCATCTCATTGTTTGCATGATGGATTTAGTCAAATTTATCCTGTTGCTCTAGCAGATCCATGGTGACAACAACTTCCTCATTAAGTCACTATATCTTTGTGTGCACATCCTCCACAGTCTGGTTGCGCCTTACAATGATACCCATCCAATCACTAACTTCCCGAAATATCCTTGTGCATTATTATTTCCGTTTGTGCAAGGTTTCTCTTACGTTGTTTCTTTAAAGCACTACTTTTTCCATTTTATCTTGAAGCTTCTTGGGTTGTTATTCTGCTTCATGTTGACTCTCCCGCAACTGTGCTTCAAGGTTCTCTGTGTGAATGGCCAACTCTGACCATGCTCCCTAGGGTAGCTCAATCTGCTTCTCAGGCTCACCTACTAAACTGGACTGTGGCAGTTGTAGTGTTGTCCTTCAGATCACTGGCCAAGCTTATGCAAGCTTTTCCTAGACCCTTTCTAGTTTTCTATCCACCTAGATCCTTACATACTCTTCCTATGTGCTTGCTCAAGGAGCGATTTCTCTTTGAAAAATTATGCTTCCCTTTCGGCCTATTGGAGCCTCTGATCATCCCTACTAGTTGTGTTGATGGCCATTGAGAAAGGTCAACAGAAGAAGTAATGGCCTCCTTGGGTACTCTGACCTACAGTGGGAGTCCACTGGTCATTGAGTGTTCTGAAGGTGTCTCCACCTCTTCCTCCCCTATAGATGGACCTTGCGTCTTTTGCACAAGTATCATCCTCAATGTTGGTGGAAGGAATGGTAGCACTTCTATTTTTTGCAGGCAGAGCTGCATCAGGTCTGCGCAGTGATGGGGGTTCTGGATTACTAGCTCCATTTGCTCCTGCAATGACATTGCACTCTTTCCTGATGCAGTCTCATGTTCCTTCTGAACCTCTTGTACTATTGCCTCTTTCTAGACCTTAGATTTTGGGGTTTCCCTTCTTTGGATAGCACCCTCACATTGATTGTTGAGGAAGTGCACTGAGGACTTGGGACTTGAGGCATTGGTATAGTTTGAATCACCATTGAAGGTGGATTGTCCTAAATTGGTACAAATGGAGGAATTTATTGTCTCAAGACTTCAGGGTTTGGACCAATGTGTTATGTTCTATTTTTAGGTAGTTCGAGGGGGTCCAACTGCATGGGATTCGGTTCAGTGGTTTGGGGTGGGATGGTTATTTCTTGATGTGGTGACTGGGGTTGTGGGGGTGATGGGGGTTGTTCAATGAAGATGGTGGTGGATGGAGTGGTATCAGGTTCAGGGTCATCCTAGATGTCAATGATTGTTTGGACCGCTCAAGTCATTGCTCGAGTACGAGGGATGGTTGATGATATAGGTTGAGGGTTCAAGATCTTTAAGAGGGAGAGACATGTCCTGGGTTTCTTGACCAATGGATTTCCAATGAAACTGGTGTTTAGGATGTCATTGGCATATTCACCTTTCAACATAGATTTATATGGAAGCTATGGGAACATGGGAAATGTACTCTTCTTGTGTTCCAGTGGTTGTGTCTCTTCCTCCTCCTCCTTCGAGTTTGAATGCATTGGAGCCTCTTTCGTTTTCTCTTATGGGCCTGAGCTCGGTCCTACCCCTGCCTCCTGTCCCTTTTTCTTCAAAATATCTACCAGTAGAAGGTAGTGCATCCTCGACTTGCATAGGTTGTGTTTCACTCGTGGCCATGACATGACCTCCTTGTCAAATGCATCTTCATCTAGGTATAATGGAATCATCCGGGAGTGGAAGTATTCTAACTTGGCATGACTTGGCCAAACAAAGGTGTGGTGGTGGTTCATGCTTAAAACGATGTTCCCCGTGTTCCGGTTGAACAACTCATGTGGTATTCACAACCTCTAAGTTGCGTCAAGCAGTTGGTTATACCATTTTGAGAACGATGTGTTGTTGAATGTTGTGTTTTAAGAGTCTGACCTTGAGTTCCAAGGCTCGAACATATTTTCTAGTCCGCCTTTGTCTACTGGTGATAGCGGTCTTCTTGAAGGTGGCATCCACTTCAGCATGGAGAACACAACTAGAAGGTATCCATAGTTTAAGGTACTGCCATTCTCCTTAGCTTCCTCACATGCTACCAAGAGTTCTTCCAATAGGTATCTACACTAGCTAAATACTGCTGCATTGGCATAAAAATATGCAACCGACAAGGCATCCAACATGCAATCACCGTTGTAATATTACCACATTACCTTGCTATAAATCACATAGAAAGTTGTTATGAGTGTCTCAGGTAGAATGGGGTCAATCTTGGTTGTGTGCCCCCCTCTTTGAGTATGAAATCTTTCATACAAATTGGGTTCTCCCTTTTTCTTCCCATGTTTACTAGGACCTTGAAATCCTTTTGATACGTCTTATCCTTCGATGGAGAGGCCTGTGAGTTGATGGATATCCTATGCATGTATGGGATATTGTTTGTCAAGCCATAACCTCCTTTCATGTATGCGGTTGATGAGGAACTTAGTACATCACACAACCTCAGACGTAGTGTCAAAAGCTAGCAAGTCTCGGAGATTCATGATGGTGGAATTGAAGAGGTTGATGAACTCCGGCTTCAGCATGAACTGCATCCCACCAAACTCATCTAGAGCCACACTCCAAAATACGTCAATGTTCAATTGTGGGAATAGGACCTGATCTATTAGGTTGAGGTCGAGGAGTTTCACCTGCTCAACCTTTCCCTTGATATCACCCATGATCTCAACCCAGGGATAACATGGATCATCTGGAACTATGTCTTTGGAAACTAAACTCCTGCTTCCCATAGCTCTTATCATAGTGACTCTAGATTGTCAACAGACTTTGACAGGATAACTAGGATTCGAGATCGCAACTGAGGGTCGAGGGATTTCATAGACATGACTAATTTCAGAAGTCGCAAGGCACTAATTTATCTTTGGGAAATAGTACGTCTTACACCGAGTTCACACAACCTTATACTCGAGCTTAGCTAGAATTTTCTGTAATAATTGCTAAGGCAACTCATCATTAATCCTATAGACACAACTTGGAGCTGAGTTGTCTGACGGGACTACTTAACGGGTAAATCTATCAGGTGATCCTGGCATTTACTGAGCAATTTGGTCAGGGACATGGCCAACTTCAGACCTTACCATTTTAATGGACGAGAATCTTGGCATGAATACCGATGGAATATTCATGTATCGCGGATTTATAGTTTAATAGAGTTTGGACAGGTTACTGTAGCAGTCATAAAGGCTATGACTAGATTGGGTTCATGTGGCACATGGACTAGGATTGCATTCAGATTTTCCCTCCTCCGACCAAAATGGGGTCCCTGTCACATTTAATGATTTTCTTTAATGGACTCATGGCTCTTCTGATCCTACATTTTTTATTAAGCAGTTTTGCACCGAAGTAACATTTAGACTAAAAAATTGAAATACATGTCACGACGCAACAATGCACACTCTCACTTTATTAAATGAATTCAAAGAAATTGCAAAAAATTCAAATCTAACTATTATACATTCTACTTTAGACTATATAAAAATTCCTTGGCTCAGTTCTAAGAAATATAGGGTTTCAGGCGAGCGTCATTCACCCATCTTGGTCAAAGTATACCATTGTTATAACCCTAAAATGCACCATACAGGTTTACCTGGCATCAGGCCAACTCATGCCTCTTCCTAGCCAAAGCCATGCTGAGTATTTCCTCAAAAAACCACTTAAAACAAACAACCCGCGCCCTAACTTCTCACTAGGCGTGGGCAACCACTTGCTGTCCTCTTACTGCACGCGGGTATCCGCGGGCTAGCTCAAAATAACCCGCGAGTACCTAACAATGCAAAAAATCAGGGAAGTTTCCGCCGAGACTCGGGGCTTTTTGTCAGTTAACTGAAACTCTCCGCCATGCATGGACGAGAGTTCGACTAAAACCCTAGCTCTTCCTAGCCTATAAAAGGAGG
>SNQJ01S0108140.1:0-29503 GCA_010110895.2 Picea sitchensis
GAATTGGACCCGTAGCATATCAACTTGCACTTCCAACTAATATAAGAATTCATAATGTATTTCATGTTTCTTTGTTGAAAAAATATATCCATGACCCTGCTCATTTGATTGATTGGAACTTTATGCAGGTGGAACCTGAAAGCGATTTCCAGGTGGAACCCCTGTGCATTCTGGACCAGAGAGAAATAACACTTCGGAACAGAGTCGTCGCTCAGGTAAAGGTGCAATGGAAGCACTTTAGTCCTGAGGACGCCACTTGGGCGTTGGAGGGATATTTGTGGAAATCTCATCCAATCCTGTTCCAAGAAAGGAATGAACACTGAGGATAGTGTTTTACTAAAGGGGGAAAGGATGTGACATCCCCCAAAATAAAATATTTTTGAAATTTAAATTTGCTAGAAATTTATTCTGTTTTTAGTAAATTTGAATTTGGAAAATTTTTGCCATTTATGGCAATTCCAAATTTTGAATTTGATAATTGTAATTAATTATTATGACTATTGGGCATAGACCTGATTTGACCCAACTAACTATTTGACTATGACATTTGTATGAAAACAAAATATTTTATATTGATTGTAGGACGACAAATGGAACAACGATGTTAAATTTAGCTGACCATGACTCCATGAGTGGGGAACATGTTGGAACTACCTCTGGGATGATTATTACAAGTGGAAAATCAGTGATTTGGCCATTGGCAGCCCCTAAAAATAAGGGATTTAGAAATATGCAAAAGATCCCAAGGGAGGCAAAAGACCTAGGCAATTGATAAATAACATATTTGAGGAGGCAGGACGCTGCCAAGTATGCTGGGGAAATAGACTATTGATTTTTTTTCCTTACTGTTATGAACAATACTAAATGAGTGTGATTCAAGAGGAACCTACTCGATTTGAAGGACACTATTGAGGAGGAGTTTCCAAGTTCTCCCTCATGGATTCATGGTCAGGCTAGGGGTTGAATCGGGCAAGTGGATGTGGCTGCCCTATTCTATGCTTCAGAGGAATGTGGCTATTCTTTTTGTCTTCTCGCGAATTGGTTTATATATGTAAATATTCTCCTTCTTTGTTTGAATGATTCGTGTATCTAATATTATGCATCTAATTGTGCTAAATTGAAATAATCTCCATGGATGACATCTATTTGTTGTAAGAAGTTTATGATCAAAGACTAAATTCTCGGAGTGGCTCCTCCTTAAACTGAAACGCTAGAAAAAACTATCTACAAATCAACTTGAAAGAACAGATCCACCTATAGGAGCATATCTAACTCTGAAATCAAAATTCTAGGTAGGATTGTCTATGTATAGATGAACTTGAAAGGTATAGATCTATTCATAGGTATATGTTTACTTCTGTAATTGAAGTTCTAGCAGATCTCTCTCTCTCTCTCTCTCTCTCTCTATATATATATATATATATATATATATATATACATACACACAAAATTTATACAGATACCAGTCCAGTTAGTACTGCGTACTGACTACATTAAAAGAAATTTTATAAATGAAATAGAAAAACCCACGCAGAGACCTGTTCTCATAATATTCAATAAAATTTCAGAAGTTCGTTGCCCTAGTATAAGGTATTACAGAAGTGTAATGCTCCATAAGAATAAGGGTTTAGAGACTTTTATTCAGGACCTTTACCAATAAAATGACTTAGGCTTTGTTTTCTATTCACACCGAATAAAAGATTTCCCACAAAGAAATACTTATGGCATGATGAAATCTACAATTATTAAATGATGAATATACATGCGAAACCATTCACTCGGGGTTCGTGACTAGGACGATATAGATATGGAAAATATATTTGTACAGTTCTGTATTTTATTATAAGTAATTGAAAAATCCTACTAGTCTTTTGAAAACCCCCCTTATATAGTCTAAAAGACGATAGTCATATAGGAATACAGATGTAAATATAAAGCTTATCTTATGGTTAAGCATTCTGGAATTTTAAACTACTGAATCGTAAACTTGCTCTATCCTTGTATTTGACAAGGCAGTTCATTGTTAACTACTCTTGTTGGGTCCATTTTAACTTATATCAATTCAGATAAAAAACATATCGGTAGTACCATAAGAGAAGTCGAAATTAAATCAAACGATACATTGTGAGCCAACATCAGAGTTTAATGTAGGGCATGCATCCAAAAACAATAATCTCAGTAATTAAATTCAGAATAGGGTGAATCTCGAATGATGAGGAGAACCAACTTAATTCAATAATCTTTTACATCCTTCATTTGTATAGGATAACCCTGTAGTGGATTTGTTGAAAGATTCATACTATCATAACCCAATCCCAAACCTTAAAGTTACATGGGGAAATTTTTCCCTTTTCCGATTCGATAGGAAACTGAGGAAAACTGTTTACAATGACAACTTTTCAACATGGAACCAAGACTATTCGAACCATCGAAGAACACAGAAGGGAACTCAAATACCTGTTGCATTTTGCGTGTGTATAAACCCCGTATCCTTGGAGAATACAACAACCTGGAGAAATCATCATACGAGGATTAAAAATTTATATAAAAAGAAAAAGGAATTAAGAAGTACACCAATAGAGTAAGATGGGTTATTAACATAATATTACTTAACTTCCAATTTGTGATTCGGATGCCTTCCTTGTCCGTATCTTTTTCCAGTCTAGATAGACATCCAGGGCCGAGGTGAAAGGTGCAGCAAAACACTGATGTGAAAGGTGCAAAAAAACACTGATGGGTACCTTCGCATCAAACGGGGCCCATTGTTAGTGATATGTTTCTACTCTTGAAACGATTTAAGTAACATAAGGAAAGATATTACACAATATTGTAGATAATGAAAATACAACAGACGTATATACTGAGCCCCTTGCATACATGATTGACATATAACATTTTAAGTGTAAACAGATTCTAAATCTTCCTTTTAACCCAGAGTACACTTAACTATTTGCATCTAGTTTACCTGCACACCAGTCTGCACAGAAAGGTATAAGTCTACTTTCAATGCAGTTAGGTTCTGGGCCTTTTTCCTTTCAGTGGAGGAGGTTTCTTTAATAAAAAGGGGAAAGAAAGAAAAAAATGTGGGTGAATACTCGGTTAAGCCGGTTGGTCACCTTGGAAGTAAGGTCTTCCTATACTAGTCAAGTAAACAAAGCCATGGTAAGTTTTACTACCCAGACCCACGACTATTTGGGCTAAGAATTCCCAGTCTGCGATAACGATTTTTTTTTTCTTTTGAAACCTAGGGATCCCGGTTTCGGGTAAATGAGGTTGGCCTTCCCTCTCCCTAATAGAAGAGAAACATCTATGAACCTTAAGAAAAAGAAAAGAATCATTCATCTAGGATGGATGTAGGATGACTTACAAAATTACAGGGAGGTTACACGCAAATAGGAACCCTCTAGAAATGAAACAGACATGATGGGATTACCGAATGACAGTTTGTTTCTACTCATCATTGTTCCGAAAAATGCACTATCGTATTTAAACAAATCTAGGTTATATGTTTTAGGAAAACTTACCTAGGAGGAATACCATGCCGTCTGTTGCAACTATGAAGTGACCACCATGACATTGGGTTGTGCCTCAAACAAACCTTGTGATACAGAGCTGCTCCACAGAAAAACAAATTTGACAAACATAGAACCTACTCTAACCCTAAGCGATGCATTGACGACAAGGAGTAAATATCAAGAACGCAGAGGATGGATAGTCATGTGACGATGGAAGAATTGAATTGACATTTTAGGTGTAAAGCCTGGTAAATACATTAGAACTGGTAGGACTGTCATTAGTGGAGTTACGGAGCCTTAAATGTTATGACAAAGAACCGTCTCTTTCACTTAAAGATGGTGCGAGTCGATACCTTGTTAACTCGACGAAAGGTAAATTCCATTCACACCCTGTATATTAGTAAAGACAATACCTTGATCCCAGTTGTCAAAATTCCAATGGCTGTCGAATTTAATTATTTATTACAATCGGCCACCGGCTCGAAGAACCACTAAATAACCATGAATTAGCAGTTATGTTAAGTTGTCTAGTGTACAAATCGACCCCCTGGCTATTATGGTTAAAGATCTAGAGAAAGTGTTCCTCGCGGGGTTAAAAATATCCACAAGTAGACTTGTGTGTGGATATGGAACCTTTGTGAAACAAAGATATAAACAAGTTATAGTATGAACACTTACATACGTAGCCCTATTTGCATATGGGTAAAGAATAAAGGTCAAAAAGGGAATTTCTAAAGCCTTGGAAGTACTCCCTTATAATCCTTCTATTTGTGACTGAGTAAGATGAGAGAAATTAGATACTTTGTGGTAAGTAGAAACTTAGAAATTTCTGACAAGATATTTATAATAAAGTTTTGTCTTTGTTTAACAAGGTATTATTATAGTTTTTAATAACTGAATTGATGATAGAGTTGTAAAACTAGAACCCCTCCATCTATCAAGAAATTAAATAGAGGGTAGATAAACATAAATAATTTTTTTTTTATTTGGTAAATATGAGGTCCATTACATATGGTATTAGAGAAAAAGTTACAACATTGGGCCTGAATAGGGCCACATTAGTTGCTTATTATATATTTCGATTTACGTAAAACTAATAAATATTATGGTTACAAACATAAATCCCTTTCTGTTTTTGTGTTAATTATGGCAGCTAAGGACGATGAAAAAATCAGGATGGAATGAAATCCGCAGCAAAGACCTCCTATAGATCCAAGACAGAACAATGAAAGAAGCTCACCCACTGAGGTGTTGGAAACAATGAGGAATATTATTGTTGAACTACAGGTCTTCAAAGTCGACAATGAAAAATTGAAGAAAGATCAACAGGAACAACAAGAAATAAACAAAGTCATGTTGCGCAGTATAGTCACCAATAAAATCCCAAAGGATGATAATAACGATGAAGAAGTCAGCAAGAGAACTTCCAAGAACTCTGGACCGGAAACAGAAAAAGGAGACAGTTCGTCTGAAGGAACACCTTCAGCTGAAGATAGAACTAGAATGGATAGAAAAAGAAAACAAGTAGACCACCTTGGAGGAGAATTTAAAAAGATTAAGCTAGCTACCTATGATGGAGAATCCAGGACAAGAGAAGAAGCAAAGGCATGGTTGTTGGACATCAAAAAATATTTCCAGATCTACAACTAGTCCAACAACATGAAGGTCAGAATGGCCATCTACAATCTGAAAGGGAATGCCAGTATTTGGTGGCAAGACCTGAAATTGACCAACAGCCTAAAAGAGAAATAGTTGGAATGGTATGAGTTTAATAAGTATTTCAAGAAATGATACCTTTCTGAAAGCTATTATGAAAGGAAGACGAAATAATTTTACGAGTTACGACTTGGACAGTTGACAATGGAGGACCTTATAAATAAATTTCTAGAACTACTAAGGTTTTCACCATACATCCAAGAGGATAAGGTAAAAATCCAGTGATTCTTAAGATATTTACCAGAGTCCTAAAGGGGCAGAATTGAGTTTGACAACCCCAAATCCTTGAGTGAATAATTCAGGAAAGCACGAATGTGATATGACCAATATAAATAGTAGGTAGAGTTTCCCAAATCCTGGAAGGATAAGAAGCAAGATCGAATGAACTAGCAGAAGAAGGGATACCAACCATCTCCTTATCGGAATGCAGCAAAAAGTTTTCCAAGAAAGGATTTCCACTCCAATCATCTGAACACAGAAAGCAGTGGTAAGCTGGTAAACCTGGGAATGAAGAAGTTTGGGGATAGCTCCCATAAGCCATTAAAGTGTTGGGAATGCAGAGAGTCTCATTTAAGGAGGAACTGTCCACGTTTAATTTCAGTAAACAAAATTGTTGTTCAGAATTTGCAGGAAGTCTCGACAGTGGGAGACGTGGGCAGAAGCCTACATCGAATAAATGTAGCCATAGATGGTCTACAAGATGACCACCAGTCTTCAGTGGTAGAAACCGAAGGTAAAATCAATAACACTTGAATTTATGTTCTAGTTGACCATGGAGGTACATTAAGTTATATTACCACTGATGTAGTAGAGTCAAATAAATTGAAGAAACTGAAGCATGAAAAATAATGGCTTGTACAACTAGAAACATGTACTAAAAGGAAAGTAGTTGACTTTATCTCTGATTTTGAGTTCAACTTAGATGGTCCAAATATAAGAACAAATATGAACATCCTACCACTAGGATCTTACGATATGATTATCGGGATGGATTGGTTAGAACAACACAAAGCAGTACTATATTGTTATACAAAGATACTTAGCTATAAAGACGATTTTGGCATTGCTAGAACAACCCAAGGTATACCAAAACCGGTATCAGTCAGACAAGTTTCAGCGATGCAAATCAAGAAGTGTATGAGAAAGGGATGTCAAGTTTATGCCATCCAAGTGATGAATCTATTAGAAAAAGAAGATAAGTTGAAGTTAGAAGACTTTTCTATCCTACGTGAGTTCAGAGACATGTTTGTGGATGAGATACCAGAATTACCTCCTAGAAGGGAAATAGACTTCTCCATAGACCTACTACCTGGTTCAGCCCCTATCTCAAAAGCACCTTAGCGGATGAGTCTACGAGAACTGACAGAATTAAAATTACAATTATAGGAATTGTTGGACAAAGAGTATATCAGACCGAGTGTCTCACCATGGGGGGCACCAGTCCTCTTTGTGAAAAAGAAAGATGGTACTCTAATACTATGTATCAATTATAGGCAACTGAACAAAATGACTATTAAGAACAAATACCCCTTACCAAGGATAAATGATGTGTTCGATCAAGTAAGCGAGGCCAAGATCTTTTCAAAGTTGGATCTATGATCCGGTTATCATCAAGTTAGGATAAAAGACAAGGACATAAGAAAATCAACCTTTCGGACAAGATATGGACACTACAAATTTGTAGTCATACCTTTCGGACTCACTAACACACCAGCCACGTTTATGTGCCTGATGAACAGTTTTTTAGTCAATACTTGGACAAGTTCGTGGTAGAATTTATCGACAACATTCTGGTCTATTCAAGAATGGAAGAAGAACATAATGAACACTTAAGGATAGTTCTGCAAATGTTGAGGAAACACAAACTGTACACCAAATTTGACAAGTGTGACTTTTATAAAAAAGAAATACAATATCTAGGACATGTAATTTCAGCAGAAGGCATTGTCGTAGACCCGAAAAAGATAAAAGACATTATGGAATGGCCAGTACCTAATGATGTAGTGGATATCTGATCATTCATGGGAATCATTGATATTACCACAGATTTATAGAAGGGTTTTCCAGGATAGCCTACCCTATCACATCATTACAAAAGAAAGGGACCAGGTTTAACTGGTCAGAGAAGTGTCAAGACAGTTTTAACAAGCTGAAGGGATTATTGACAACTGCACCGATATTGAAGGTAGTATACTTAGATAAATACTTCACCGTATGTGTTGATGCCAGTAAAGAAGGACTAGGTGGTATCCTAACTTAGGAAGTACATGTTATTTGTTATGAGTCCTAGAAATTAAAAGAACACGAGCGAAATTATGTCACTCATGACTTAGAATTGGCAGCAATAATACATGCCTTAAAAATGTGGCGACACTACATAATGGGCAGGAAATTTCTACTATTGACGAATAATAGCGAGGTGAAATATCTGTTTAGTCAACCAGATCTTAATGCAATACAAGAAAGATGGCTAGCCTTATTGAGTGAATTCAACTTCGAGGTCAGACACATCAAGGGTAAGTAAAATAATGTAGTAGACGCTTTAAGAAGAAGAGTCCATGGATTATTTGAGATAAATATCAGTAGGGCAGAAAGTGATCTAGAACAAAGGATAAGGACGACATGTATTAACAACAGAGATTACACTAAGATAATGGCATAATTACAAAACAGTACCACAAACTTAGACAAACCAAATCTAATCATTGACAAGAAGGGACTATTATGATTGAAAAATAGGCTTTACATACCAGATTCAGTAGAGTTAAAATTAACATCTTTGGGCGAAGTGCATAAGAAACCATATTCTTGCCATCCAGGTTACCAGAAAACAATATCAACACTTAGAAAACTGTTTTACTAGCCTAATATGAAGGGCGAAACAACAGAGTACTTGGCTAGGTACCAAGATTATCAGCAGGTTAAGGTCGAACACCAACATCGAGTCGGCCTATTACAACCATTACTAGTACCAGAATGGAAATGGGAGACCATATGGCTAGACTTTATAACAGGTTTGCCTAAAATTCAAAAAAAGAATGATTCTATCATGGTTGTAATCGATAAACTCAATAAGTCTGCACACTTTATCCTTGTAAAGTCTACTTTTAAAGCTATAAACATTGCAGAAATATTCATGAAATAAATTTTTAGACTGCATGGTATTTGTAAAATGGTGATTTTAGATAGAGACATAAAATTTACATTCGCTTTTTGGAAGGAATTGTTTGCAAGACTGAATACTAACTTGAATTTCAGTACGCGTTGTCATCCACAAATGGATGGATAGACCGAAAGGAAAAACCAAATCATAGAGGATATGCTCCACATGTACGTAAGAAGAAAACCAAGCAAGTGGGAAGACTACCTACACTTAGTAGAATTTGCATATAACAATGGCTACCAAACTTCGGCTAAGTTGAGCCCTTTCGAGGTACTGTATGATAGAAAGTGTACGACTCTGACTGGCTGGGATAACCTGGTTGACAGACTCAAGGTTGGACCAAAGATGCTCCAAGAAATGGAGAACATGGTAAGAAAGAAAGGTACAACAGAACTTGAAAAAGGCATAGGACAAATAGAAGAGCTATGCAGATCATAAAAGAAGACACTTGGAATTTCAAGTGGGAGACCATGTTTATTTGAAGTTCAAAGCCCGAAAAATCTCATTGAAGTTAGGGAACTGTGCCAAGATGGCACTTAGGTTTTGTGGGCCCTTCGAGATACTAGATTGAATTGGACCCATAGCATATTAACTTGCACTTCTAGCTAATCTAAGAATTCATAATGTATTTCATGTTTCTTTGTTGAAAAAGTATATCCATGACCCTACTCATATGATTGATTGGAACTTGGTGTAGGTGGAACCTGAAGGCGAGTTCTAGGTGGAACCCCTGCACATTCTAGACCAGAGAGAAATAACACTTCGGAATAGAGTTGTCACTCAGGTAAAAGTGCAATGGAAGCAATTTAGTCCTGAGGAGGCCACTTGGGAGTTGGAGGGAGATTTGCGGAAATCTCATCCAATCATGTTCCAAGAAAGGAACGAACACTGAGGACAGTTTTTTACTGAATGGGGAAATGATGTGACATCCCCCAAAATAGAATATTTTTTAAATTTAAAGTTGCTGGAAATTTATTTTGTTTCTAGTAAATTCGAAATTGGAAAATTTTTGCCATTTATGGCAATTTTGAATTTTGAATTTGATAATTGTAATTAATTATTATCACTGTTGGGCAGAGGCCTGATTCGACCCAACTAACTATTTGACTATGACACTTGTATGAAAACATAATATTTTATATTGATTGCAGGAGGAAAAATGGAACAACCATGTTAAATTTAGTTGACCATGACTCTATGAGTGGGGAACATGTTGGAACTACCTATTGGATGATTATTACAAGTGGAAAATCAGTGATTTGGCCATTGACAACCCCTAAAAATTAGTGATTTAGAAAGATGTGAAAATTCCCAAGGGAGGGAAAAGACCTAGGCAATTGATAAATAGCATATGTGAGGAGGCAGGACGCTGCCATGTATGATGGGGAAAGAGACCATTGATTTTTTTTCCTTTCTATTATAAACACTACTGAATGAGTGTGAGGCAAGAGGAACCTACTAGAATTGAAGGACATTGTTGAGGAGGAGTTTCCAAGTTCACCCTCATGGATTCATGGTGAGGCTAGGGGGTGAATCGGGCAAGTGGATGTGGCTGCCCTATTCTATGGTTTGGAGGAACATGGTTGTTCCTTTTGTCTTCTCGTGAATTGGTTTAGATATGTAATTCTTCTCCTTCTTTGTTTGAATGCTTCATGTATCTGATATTATGCATCTAATTGTGCCAATTTGAAATAATTTCCATGGATGACATCTATTCATTGTAAGAAGTTTATGATCAAAGACTAAATTCTAGGAATGGTTCCTTTGGAAACTGAAATGCTAGACAAAACTATCTACAAATGAGTTTGAAAGAACAGATCCACCTACAAGAGAATATCTAACTCTGAAATCAAAATTTTAGGTAGGATTGTCTATGTATAAATGAACTTGAAAGGTGCAGATCTATTCATAGGTATATGTTTACTTCTGTAATTGAAGTTCTAGTAGATCTATCTTTGAATAATTGAATTGGAACAAGCCTGTACATATAGTACATATAGAAATATATATAGAAAACATATATATATATATATATAGAGAGAGAGAGAGAGAGAAGGTATACGGATACCAGTGTAGTTAGTATTGCGTATCGACTACATTAAAAGAAATTTAATAAATGAAATAGAAAAACCCACGCAGAGACCTGTTGTCATAATATTCAATAAAATTTTAGAAGTTTGTTGCCCTAGTATAAGGTATTACAGAAGTGTAATGTTCTGTAAGCATAAGGGTTCCGAGACTTTTATTCAGGACCAATACGGATAAAATGACTTAGGCTTTGTTTTTTATTCACACTGAATAAAATATTTCCCACTAAGAAATACTTACATCATGAGGAAATCTACAATTATTAAATGATGAATATACATGCGAAATTGTTCACTCGGGGTTCGTGATAAGGGCGATATAGATATGGAAAATATATTCGTACATTTATGTATTTTATTCTAAGCAATTGAAAAATCCTACTAGTCTTTTGAAAACCCCCCTTGTACAGTCTAAAAGACGATAGTCATACAGGAATATAGATTTAAATATAACACTTCTCTTATGGTTAAACGTTCTGGAATTTTGAACTACTGAACGATAAACTTGCTCTATCCTTATATTTGACAACGTAGATCATCGTTAACTACTCCTGTTGGGTCCATTTTAACTTTTATCAATTCAGAGAAAAGAAATACTGGCAGTACCATAAGATATGTCAAAATTAAATAAAACGATACATTGTGAGCCAACATCAGAGTTTAAAGAAGGGTGTGTATCCAAAAACAATAATCTCAGTAATTAAATTCAGAATAGGGTGAATCCCGAATGATGAGGAGAACCGACTTAATTCAATAATCTTTTACATACTTCATTTGTATAGGATAACCCTGTATTGAATTCGTTGAAAGATTCATACTGTCATAACCCAATCCCAAACTTTAAAGTTACATGGGGAAATTTTTCCCCTTTTCGAGTTGATAGGAAACTCATAAAAATTATTTACAATGACTACTTTTCAAATTGCAGCCAGGACTATTTGAACCCTAGAAGAGCACAGAAGGGAACTCAAATACCTATTGCATTTTGCGCCTGTATAAACCCTGGATCCTTGGTGAATACAACAACCTGGAGAAATCATCATACGAAAATTAGAAATTTATATAAAAAAAGGGAATTCATAAGTACACTAATAGAGTAAGATGGGTTATTAATAGAATATTACTTAACTTCTGATTTGCGATTTGCATGCCCTCCTTGTCCATATCTTTTTCCAGTCTAGACAGACATCCAGTGCCGAGGTAAAAAGTGCAACAAAACACTAATGGGTACCCTCGCATCAAATGGAGTCCATTGTTAGTGATACGTTTCTACTCTTGAAACAATTTAAGTAACCTAAGGAAAGATATTACACAATATTGTAGATAATGAAAATACAACAGACGTATATACCAAGCCCCTTGCATACATGATTGAAATATAACATTTTAAGTGTAAACAGAGTCTAAATATTCCTTTTAACCTGGAGTACGCTTAACGGGTTGCATCTAGTTTACCTGCACACCAGTCTGCACAGAATGGGATAAGTCTACTTTCAACGTAGTTGTGAACCTTGGAAGTAAGGTCTCCCTGTACTAGTCAAGCAAACAAACCCACGATAGGTTTTACCACCGAGACCCACGGCTATTTTGGCTAAGAATTCTCGGTCTGTGATAAGGATTTTTTTTTCTTTTGAAACTCGGGGATCCCAGTGTCGAGTAAATGAGGCTCGCCTTCCCTCTCCCTAATAGAAGAGAAACATTGATGAACCTTAAGAAAAAGAAAATAATTATTCCTCCATGATGGACGTAGGATGACTCCGAAAATTACAAGGAGGTTACACACAAATAGGAACTCTTTAGAAATGAAACAGACATGACCGGATTACAGAACAACAATTTGTTTTTACTCATCATTGTTCTGAAAAACGTACTATCTAATTTAAACCAATCTCGGTTATATGTTTTAGGAAAACTTACCTGGGAGGAAGACCATGCCATCTGTTGCAACTATGAAGTGACCACCATGGCATTGGGTTGCGCCTCAAACAAACCTTGTGATACAGAGCCACTCCGCGGAAAAACAACTTTGACAAATGGTGAACCTACTCTAACCCTAAGCAATGCATTGACGACTAGGAGTAAATGTCAAGAACGCAGAGGATGGATAGTCATGTGACGATGACATAATCGAATTGACATTTTAGGTGTAAAGACTGGTAAATGCATTGGAACTCGTAGGAATGTCATTAATGGAGTTACAGAGCCTGGACTGTTATGACAGAGAACCGTCTCTTCCACATAAAGATGGTGCGAGTGGACACCTTATTAACTCAACGAAAGTTAAATTCCATTCACACCATGTATATTATTAAAGACAGTACCTCGATCCCAGTTGCCAAAATTCCAATGGATATCGAATTTAATTCTTCATTACAATTAGCCATCGGCTCGAAGAACCACTAAATAACCATGACTTAGTAGTTATGTTAAGTTTTCTGGTGTATAACGTGATCCCCCGACTATTATGTTTAAAGATCTAGAGAAAGTGTTCCTAGGGTTAAAAATATCCACAAGTGGACGGGTGCGCGGATATAGAACCTTTGTTAAACAAAGATATAAATGAGTTGTAGTATGAACCCTTACATACGCAGCCCTATTCGCATATGGGTAAAGAATAAAGGTTAAAAATGGAATTTCTAAAGCCTTGGGAGTACTCCCTTATAATCCTTTTATTTGTAAATTACTAAGATGAGATAAATCAAATACTTTGTGGTAAGTAGAAACTTAGAAATTTGTGACAAGATATTTATAATAAAGTTTTGTCTTTGTTTAACAAGGTATTGTTACAGTTTTTAATAATTGTATTGACGACAAAGTTGTAAAACTAGGACCCCTCCCTCTATCAAGAAATTAAATAGAGGGTAGATAAACAGAAAGATTTTTTTTTTATTTGGTAAATATGAGGTCCATTACATATGGTATCAGAGTAAAAGTTACAACACTAGGCCTGAACAGGGCCACATTAGTTGCTTAGTGTATATTTTGATTTATGTAAAACTAATAAATCTTATGGTTACAAACAAAAATCCCTTTGTGTTTTTGTGTTAATTATGGCAGCTCAGGATGATGCAGAAATCGGGATGGAAGGAAATCCATAGCAAAGACCTCCTGAAGATCCAAGACAGAATAGTAACGGAAGCTCACCCATTGAGGTGTTGGAAACAATGAGGAATATTATTGTTGAACTACAAGTCTTCAAAGCCGACTATGAAAAACTGAAGAAAGATCAGTAGGAACAACAATAAATAAATGAAGTCCTACTATGCAGTATAGTGACCAAGAAAATCCCAATGGCCGATAATAACGACGAAGAAGTCAGCAAGATAGCATCCAAGAACTCTTGACCGGAAACAAAAAAAGGAGATAGTTCATCTGAAGGAACACCTTCAACTAAAGATAGAACTAAAACAGACAAAAAGAAAACAGGTAGACCACTTTGAAGGAGAATTTAAAAATATTAAGCATGCTACCTTTGATGGAGAAATCAAGACAGGAGAAGAAGAAGAGGCATGGTTGTTGGACATAAAAAAATGTTTCCAGATCTACAACTATTCCAGCAACATGAAGGTCAGAATGGCCATCTACAATCTGAAAGCGAAGGTCAGTATTTGGTGGCAAGACCTGAAATTGCCCAAAGGCCTAAAAGAGAAACAGTTTGAATGGTCTGACTTTAAAAAGTATTTCAAGAAACAATACCTTTCTGAAAGCTATTATGAAAGGAAGACGAAAGCATTTTACGAGTTACGACTTGGATAGATGACAATGGAGGACCTTATAAATAAATTTCTAGAACTACTAAGGTTCGTACCAAACATCTGAGAGGATAAGGTAAAAATCCAATGGAGGACTAGAGAAGCTCCAAGAAAAGGAGAACATGGTAAGAAAGGTAATATAGAACTTGAAAGAGGCATAGGATAGACATAAGAGCTATGTAGATCAGAAAAGAAGACACTTGGAATTTCAAGTGGGAGACCATGTTTATTTGAAGGTCAAATCCTGAAAAAGATCGTTGAAGTTAGGGAACTGTGCCAAGCTAGCACCCAGGTTTTGTGGGCCCTTCGAGATACTAGATCGAATTGAACCCATAGCATATCAACTTGAACTTCTAGCTAATCTAAGAATTCATATTGTATTTCATGTTTCTTTGTTGAAAATGTATATCCATGACCCTACTCATATGATTGATTGGAACTTGGAGTAGGTGGTGCCCGAAGGCAAGTTCCAAGTGCAACCCCTGCGCATTCTAGACCAGAGAGAAATAACACTTCAGAACAAAGTCGTCACTCAGGTAAAGGTGCAATGGAAGAACTTTAGTCCTGAGGAGGCCACTTGGGAGTTGGAGGGAGATTTGCAGAAATCTCATCCAATCATGTTCCAAGAAAGGAACGAACACTAAGGACAGTGTTTTACTAAAGGGGGAATGGATGTGGCATCCCCAAAAATAAAATATTTTTGAAACTTAAAGTTGCTGGAAATTTATTTTGTTTTTAGTAAATTCGAATTCTGATTTTTTTTTCCATTTATGGCATTTCTGAATTTCGAATTTGATAATTGTAATTAATTTTTATGACTGTTGGGCAGAGACCTGATTTGACCCAACTAACTATTTGACTATGACACTTGTATGAAACCATAATATTTTATATTGATTGCAGGAGGAAAAATGGAACAACCATGTTAAATGTAGCTGACCATGACTCCATGAGTGGGGAACATGTTGGAGCTACCTCTGGGCTGATTATTACAAGTGGCAAATTAGTGATTTGGCCGTTGGCAGCCCCTGAAAATCAATGAATTAGAAAGCTGTGAAAATTCCCAAGGGAGGGAAAAGACCTAGGCAATTGATAAATAGTATATGTGAGGAGGCAAGAGGATGCCAAGTATGCTGGGGAAAGAGACTATTGATTTTTTTTCCTTGTTGTTATGAACACTACTAAATGAGTGTGAGGCAAGAGGAACCTACTGGAATTGAAGGACATTGTTGAGGAGGATTTTCCAAGTTCGCCCTCATGGATTCATGGTCAGGCTAGGGGGTGAATCAGGCAAGTGGATGTGGATTCCCTATTCTACGGTTGGGAGGAACGTGGTTGTTCCTTCTGTCTTCTCGCGAGTTGGTTCAGATATGTAAATATTCTTCTTATTTGTTTGAATGATTCATGTGTCTGATATTATGCATCTAATTGTGCTAAATTGAAATAATTTCCATGGATGACATATATTCATTGTAAGAAGTTTATGATCAAAGACTAAATTCTGTGAATGGTTCCTCCTGAAACTGAAACACTAGACAGAACTATCTACAATTGAACTTGAAAGAACAAATCCACCTACAGGAGGATATCTAACTATGAAATTGAAATTCTAGGTAGGATTGTCTATGTATAGATGAACTTGAATGGTACACATCTATTCATAGGTATATGTTTACTTCTGTAATTGAAGTTCTAGCAGATCTATCTTTGAGTAATTGAATTGGAACAAGACTGTACATATAGTGCATATATATATATACATATACATATACAAAAGGTATACGGATACCAGTGCAGTTACTACTACGTACCGACTACATTAAAAGAAATTTAATAAATGAAACAGAAAAACCCACATAGAGACCTGTTGTCATAATATTCAATAAAATTTCAGAAGTTCATTGCCCTAGTATAAGGTATTACAGAAGTGTAATGCTCTGTAAGCATAAGGGTTCAGAGACTTGTATTCATGACCTTTACCGATAAAATGACTTAGGTAATCTACAATTATTAAATGATGAATAATTATGGTATGAGGAAATCTACAATTATTAAATGATGAATATACTTGAAAAACCATTCACTCGGGGTTCGTGACAGGGGTGATATAGATATGGAAAATATATTCATACAGTTCTGTATTTTATTCTAAACATTTGAAAAATCCTACTAGTGTTTTGAAACCCCCCCTTATACAATCTAAAAGATGATAGTCATACAGGAATATAGATGTAAATATAACACTTCTCTTATGGTTAAGCATTCTGGAATTTTAAACTACTGAACCGTAAACTTGCTCTATCCTTATATTTGATAGCGTAGATCATCGTTAACTACTGTTGTTGGGTCCATTTTAATTTTTATCAATTCAGAGAAAAAACATACCAACAGTTCCATAAGAGATGTTGAAATTAAACAGAACGATACATTGTGAGACAACATCAGAGTTTAAAGCAGGGCGTGTATCCAAAAACAATAATCTCAGTAATTAAATTTAGAATAGGGTGAATCCTAAATTATGAGGAGAACGAACTTAATTCAATAATCTTTTACATACTTAATTTGTATAGGATAACCTTGTAGTTGATTTGTTGAAATATTCATACTATCATAACCCAATCCCAAACTTTATAGTTACATGGGGAAATTTTTCCCTTTTCCGAGTCGATAGGAAACTAAGGAAAACTATTTACAGTGACTACTTTTCAACTTGCAACCAGGATTGTTCGAACCCTGGAAGAGAACATAAGGGAACTCGAATACCTATTGCATTTTGTATGCGTATAAACCCCGCATCCTTGGCGAATACAACAACCTGGAGAAATAATCATACGAAAATTACAAATTTATATAAAAAAATAATAATTAAGAAGTACACGAATAGAGTAAGATGGGTTATTAACAAAATATTACTTAACTTTCGATTTGTGATTCGCATGCCTTCCTTGTCCGTATCTTTTTCTATTCTAGACAGACATCCAGGGTCGAGGTGAAAGGTGTAGCAAAACACTAATCGGTACCCTCGCAAAAAACGGGGCCCATCGTTAGTGATACATTTCTACTCTTGAAATGATTTAAGTAACATAAGGAAAGATATTACACAATATTGTAGATAATGAAAATACAACAGACGTATATACCAAGCCCCTTGCATACACGATTGACATATAACATTTTAAGTGTAAACATAGTCTAAATCTTCCTTTTAACCCGCAGTACACTTAACTGGTTACATCAAGTTTACCCGCACACCACTCTGCATAGAAAGGTATAAGTCTACTTTCAACGCATTGAGGTTCCAACCCTTTTTCCTTTTAATGGAGGAGGTTTCTTTAATAAAAAGGGTAAAGAAAAAAATGTGGGTGAATACCCGGTTAAGCCAGTTGGGCACCTTAGAAGTAAGGTCTCCCTGTACTAGTTAAGCAAACAAACCCATGGTATCTTTTACCACCCAGACCCACGACTATTTCGGCTAAGAATTCCCGATCTGCGATAAGGAGTTTTTTATTTTTTCTTTTGAAACACTAGGATCCCAGTTTCGGGTAAATGAGTCTCTCCCTCCCTCTCCCTAACAGAAGAGAAACATCGATGAACCTTAAGAAAAAGAAAAGAATCATTCCTCTAGGATGGATGTAGGATGACTCCGAAAATTATAGGGAGGTTACATGCAAATAGGAACTCTTTAGAAATGAAATAGACATGACGGGATTACCAAATGATAGTTTGTTTTTATTCTTCACTGTTCCAAAAAATGCACTATCATATTTAAACCAATATGGGTTATATGTTTTAGGAAAACTTACCCAGGAGGAAGACCATGCCGTCTGTTGCAACTATGAAGCAACCACCATGGCATTGGGCTGCACCTCAAACAAACCTTGTGATACAAAGCCGCTCCGCAGAAAAACAACTTTGACAAATCGAGAACCAAATCTAACCCTAAACGATGCATTGATGACTAGGAGTAAATGTCAAGAACGTAGAGGATGGATAGTCATGTGACGATGGCAGAATCAAATTGACATTTTAGGTGTAAAGCCTGGTAAATACATTGGAACTCTCAGGACTGTCATTAATGGAGTTATGGAGCCTTAATTGTTATGACAGAGAGCCATATCTTCCACTTAAATATGGAGCGAGTCAACACCTTATTAACTCGATGAAAGGTAAATTCCATTCACACCCCGTATATTAGTAAAGACAATACCTCGATCCCAGTTGTCAAAATTTCAAGGGCTATCGAATTTAATTCTTCATTACAATCAGCCAACGGCTTGAAGAACCACTAAATAACCATGACTTAGTAGTTATGTTAAGTTGTCTAGTGTACAACTCGACCCCCCAGCTATTACGGTTAAAGATCTAGAGAAAGTGTTCTTAGGGTTAAAAATATCCACAAGTGGACTAGTGCATTGATATGGAACCTTTGTTAAACAAATATATAAACGAGTTGTCGTATGAACACTTACATACGTAGCCCTATTCACATATGGGTAAAGAATAAAGGTTAAAAAGGGAATTGCTAAAGTCTTGGAAGTAATCCCTTATAATAATTCTATTTGTGACTTAGTAAGATGAGATAAATCAAATACTTTGTGGTAAGTAGAAACTTAGAAATTTGTGACAAGATATTTATAATAAAGTTTTGTCTTTGTTTAACAAGGTATTATTACAGTTTTTAATAACTGAATTGATGACAGAGTTGTAAAACTAGGACCCCTCCCTCTATCAAGAAATTAAATAGAGGGTAGATAAATAGAAATATTTATTTATTTATTTGGTAAATATGAGGTCCATTACATATGGTATCAAAGAAAAATTTACAACAATGGGCCTGAATAGATCCCGTGAACCATTAAAGTGTTGGGAATGTGGAGAGCCTCATCTAAGGAGGAACTGTCCATGTTTAATTTTAGAAAACATAAATGTTGTTCATAATTTGCAGGAAGCCACGATGGTGGGAGACGTGGGCAGAATCCTACATCGGATAAATGCAGCCATAGATGGTCGACAAGCGGACCACCAGTCCTCAGTGGTAGAAATCGAAGGTAAAATCAATAACACTCCAATTTCTGTTCTAATTGAACCTAGAGCTACGTTAAGTTATGTTACCCCTGACGTAGTAGAGTCAAATAAACTTAAGAAACTGAAGCATGCAAAATCATGGCTTGTACAACTAGCAATAGGTACTAAAAGGAAAGTAGTTGACTTTAGCTCTAATTTTGAGTTCAACTTAGATGGTCAAAATATAAGAACAAATATGAACATCCTACCACTAGGATATTACGATATGATTATCAGGATGGATTGGTTAGAACAACACAAAGAAGTACTAGATTGTTATACAAATATACTTAGCTATAAAGACAATTTTGGTACTACTAGAACAACCCAAGGTATACCAAAACCGGTATCAGTCAGACAAGTTTCTACGATGCAACTCAAGAAGTGTATGAAGAAGGGATGTCAAGTTTATGCCATCCAAGTGTCGAATCTATTAGAAAAAGAAGATAAGCCGAAGTTAGAAGACATTGTTGTCCTACATAAATTCAGAGACATGTTTGTGGATGAGATACCAGAATTACCTCCTAGAATGGAAATAGACTTCTCCATAGACCTACTACCCGGTTCAACCCCTATCTCAAAAGCATCTTACCGAATGAGTCTACCAGAACTGACAGAATTAAAATTGCAATTATAGGAATTGTTGGACAAAGAGTATATCAGATCAAGTGTCTCACCATGGGGGGCTCCAGTCCTCTTTGTGAAAAAGAAAGACGGTACTCTAAGACTATATATCAATTATAGACAACTGAACAAAATGACTATTAAGAACAAATATCCCTAACCAAGGATAAATGATCTGTTCGATCAAGTAGGCAGGGCCAAGATCTTTTCAAAGTTCGATCTACAATCCGGTTATCATCAAGTTAGGATAAAAGACGAGGATAGAAGAAAAAAAACCTTTCAAACAAGATATGGACAGTACAAATTTGTAGTCATACCTTTCAGACTCACTAACACACCAGCCACGTTTATGTGCCTGATGAACAGTATTTTTAGTCAATACTTGGACAAGTTCGTGGTAGTATTTATCGATGACATTTTGGTTTATTCAAGAATGGAAGAAGAACATAATGAACACTTAAGGATAGTTCTACAAAAATTGAGGAAACACAAACTATATACCAAATTTGACAAGTGTGACTTTTATCAAGAAGAAATACAATATCTAAGACATGTAATTTTAGCAGAAGGCATTGTCGTAGACCTGGAAAATATAAAAGCCATTATGGAATGGCCAGTACCTAAGAATGTAGCGGATAATTGGTCATTCATGGGAATCACCGGATATTACCACATATTTATAGAAGGGTTTCCTAAGATAGACTACCCTATCACATCATTACAAAAGAAAGGGACCAAGTTTAACTGGTCAAATAAGTGTCGGGACAGTTTTAACAAGTTGAAGGGATTATTGACAACTGCACCCATATTGAAGGTAGCAGACCCAGATAAAGACTTCACCATATGTGTTGATGCAAGTAAAGAAGGACTAGGTGGTATCCTAACTTAGGAAGGACACGTTATTTGTTATGAGTCCCAGAAATTAAAAGAACACGAGCGAAATTATGTCACTCATGACTTAGAATTGGCAGCAGTAATACACGCCTTAAAAATGTGGCAACACTACATAATGGGCATGAAATTTCTACTATTGATGGATAATCGCAAGGTGAAATATATGTTTAGTCAACTAGATCTTAATGTAAGACAGGAAAGATGGCTAGCCTTCTTGAGTGAATTCGACTTCGAGGTCAGACACATCAAGGGTAAGGAAAACAAAGTAGTAGACACTTTAACCAGAAGAGTCCATGGGTTATTTGAGATAAATATCAATATAGAAGAAAGTGATATGGAACAAAGTATAAGGACGATAGTTATTAACGATGGAGATTACACTAAGATCATGACAGAATTACAAAATGGTACCACAAACTCAGACAAACCAGATCTAAGCATTGACAAGAAGGGACTATTACGATTGAAAAACATGCTTTACATACCAGATTCAACAGAGTTAAAATTAACAATTTTGGACGAAGTGCATAAGAAACCACATGTTGGCCATGCAGGTTACCAGAAAACAATAACAACACTTAGAAAACTATTTTATTGGCCTAATATGAAGGGAGAAACAACAGAGTACTTGGCTAGGCCCCAAGATTATCAGTAGTTTAAAGATTAACACCAGCATCTAATCGACCTATTACAGCCATTACCAATACCAGAATGGAAATGGGAGACCATATCGTTGGACTTTATAATAGGTCTACCTAAAACTCAGAAACATGATGATTATATCATGGTTGTAATCGATAAACTCAGTAAGTCTGCACACTTTATCCCTATAAAGTCTACTTTTAAAGCTATAAACATTGCAGAAATATTCATGAAAGAAATTTTTAGGCTGCATGGTATTCCTAAAATGGTGATTTCAGATAGAGACATAAAATTTACATCCGCTTTTTGGAAGGAATTGTTTTCAGGATTGAATACAAACTTGAATTTCAGTACGATTTATCATCCACAAACAAATGGAAAGAATGAAAGGATGAACCAAATCATAGAGGATATGCTACGCATGTATGTAAGAACAAAATCGAGCAAGTGGGAAGACTACCTGCACTTGGTAGAATTTGCATATAACAATGGGTACCAAACTTCGGCTAAGTTGAGCCCTTTCGAAGTACTGTACAAGAGAAAGTGTATGACTCACATTAGCTGGGATAACCTAGCTGACAAACTCATGCTTGGACCAGATATGCTCCAAGAAATGGAAAACATGGTAAGAAACGTACAACAAAACTTGAAAGAGGCACAGGATAGACAAAAGAGATATGCATATCAGAAAAGAAGACACTTGGAATTTCAAGTGGGAGACCATGCTTATTTGAAGGTCAAAGCCTGAAAATGCTCGTTAAAGTTAGGGAACTATGCCAAGATGGAACCCAGGTTTTGTTGACCCTTCAAGATTCTAGCTTGAATTGGACCCATAGCATATCAACTTGCACTTCCAGCTAATCTAAGAATTCATAATGTATTTCATGTTTCTTTGTTGAAAAAGTATATCCATGACCCTATTCATATGATTGATTGGAACTTGGTGCAAGTGGAACCTGAAGGTGAGTTCCAGGAGGAACCCTTGTGCATTCTGAACCAGAGAGAAATAACACTTCGGAACAGAGTCGTTGCTCAGGTAAAGGTGCAATGGAAGCACTTTAGTCCTAAGGAGGCCACTTGGGAGTTGGAGGGAGATTTGCGGAAATCTCGTCCAATCCTGTTCCAAGAAAGGAATGAACACTGAGGATAGTCTTTTACTGAAGGGGGAAAGGATGTGACATCCCCAAAAATAAAATATTTTTGAAATTTAAAGTTGCTGGAAATTTATTCCGTTTTTAGTAAATTCGAATTTGGAAAAATTTTGCCATTTATGGCAATTCCGAATTTCAAATTTGATAATTGTAAATAATTATTATGACTATTGGGAAGAGACCTAATTTGACCCAAATAACTATTTGACTATGACACTTGTATGAAAAAAGAATATTTTATATTGATTGTAGGAGGACAAATGGAACAACCATGTTAAATTTAGCTAACCATGACTCCATGAGTGCGGAACATGTTGGAACTACCTATGGGTTGATTATTACAAGTGGAAAATTAGTGATTTGGCCATTGGCAGCACTAGAAAATCAGGGATTTAGAAAGCTGTGAAAATTCTCAAGGGAGGGAAAAGACCTAGAGAATTGATAAATATCATATGTGAGGAGGTAGGACGCTACCAAGTATGCTGGGGAAAGAGACTATTGTTTTTTTTTCCTTGCTGTTATGAACACTACTGAATGAGTGTGAGGCAAGAGGAACCTACTGGAATTGAAGGACATTGCTAAGGAGGAGTTTCCAAGTTCTCCCTCATGGATTCATGGTCAGGCTAGGGGGTGAATCAGGCAAGTGGATGTGGTTGCCCTATTCTACAGTTGGGAGAAAAGTGGTTGTTCCTTTTGTCTTCTCGCAAATTGGTATAGATATGTAAATATTCTCCTTTTTTGTTTGAATGATTCATGTATCTAATACTATGCATCTAATTGTGCTAAATTGAAATAATTTCCATGGATGACATCTATTCCTTGTAAGAAGTTTATGATCAAAGACTAAATTCTGGGAATGGTTCCTCCTGAAACTAAAATGCTACAAAAAACTATCTACAAATGAACTTGAAAGAACAGATCCACCTATAGGAGCATATCTAAATCCGAAATCAAAATTCTAGGTAGGATTGTTTATGTATAGATGAACTTGAAACGTACAAATCTATTCATAGGTATATGCTTACTTCTATAACTAAAGATCTAGCAGATCTATCTTTGAATAATTGAATTGGAACAAGCCTGTACATATAGTACATATAGAAATATATATATATATATATATACAGAAGATATATTGATACCAGTGCAGTTAGCATTGCGTACTGACTACATTAAAATAAATTTAATAGATGAAATAAAAAAACCCACGTAAAGACCTGTTGTCATAATATTCAATAAAATGTTAGAAGTTCATTGCCCTAGTATAAGGTATTACAAAAGTGTAATTCTCCATAAGCATAAGGGTTCAGAGACTTTTGTTCAGGACCTTTACTGATAAAATGACTTGGGCTTTGTTTTTTATTCACATTAAATAAAATATTTCCCACTTAAAAAGACTTACAGCATGAGGAAATCTACATTTATTAAATGATGAATATACATGTGAAACCGTTCACTCAGGGTTCGTGACAGGGGTGATATAGATATGGAAAATATATTCATACAGTTCTATATTTTATTCTAAGCAATTGAAAAATCCTACTAGTCTTTTGGAAACCCCCCTTATACTGTCTAAAAGACGATAGTCATACATGAATATATATGTAAATATAACACTTCTCTTATGGTTAAGCGCTCTAGAATTTTAAACTACTGAACCGTAAATTTTCTCTATACTTTTATTTGACAACGCAGATCATCGTTAACTACTCCTGTTGGGACCATTTTAACTTTTATCAATTCAAAGAAAAAACATATCAACAGTACCATAAGAGATGTTGAAATTAAATAAAACAATACATTGTGATCCAACATTAGAGTTTAAAGCAGGGCATGTATCCAAAAACAATAATCTTAGTAATTAAATTCAGAATAGGGTGAATCTCGAATGATGAGCAGAACCAACTTAATTCAATAATCTTTTACACACTTCATTTGTATAGGATAACCCTATAGTGGATTCGTTGAATGTAATGCCCGTATCATTCTAGGCATTAATTTAATTTCATAACAATTCATTTTCTAAACGGAGATAACGATTTCACAGCATATATTTATTTTCTCAACAACAAATGCGGTAATTTAGATTTATCATAGGGTAATAACTTTCTGGTAAAAATGAGATAAATGCATAACTTGACCAATACCTGATACTGATGCTAATTTCTGCTACCTTGGCGCCTCTGCTCCTGCTGATGCACAGATTAACCCTGCCACAAACAAGCAAATAACTGCCCAAAATTACTGTCCTCCCTGCCAACTAGGAAAACTGCCTAGCTCCAGGATATCTACGGATATCCTGGCCCTCCGTGCCCAAAACCTTCAGCAACTCGGTGCCTCCCTAGACCAAGCCACAGTTCAGAACACTCTGTGCCTTGCTTACAACAAGCCAACAGTGCACAAAATAACACAGGCTCACAACCAATACAGTAGTGTACAGAAAGTTGCTACTCACAGTAGATACCGTGGTGCAGAACTCTTTGCTCACCACAGAATACAACAGTTCATCACAAAACACAGAGTCCAGAGGCCCTCTTCTCACCCAACACAATAGTTCACAACCAAATATCACAGTACGCAGAATCTCTCTGCTTCCGGCAATTACAGTGGTCCTGAGCTCACAGCCCCGCAGCATCCATCCCTGCCGAATGGCCTGCACATCCCCCTCTTCCTGTCCCTTATCCCTCCCTACCGCCTCACGTAGTAACTCTACCACCAACCCCCTCCACGCGTCCTCCGACCTGCGTCCCCCCAATAAANTCGCACCCTGCATACGCAACCCTGTGTATACGTAACTCTATTCTTATCTCCATTCTCACTGACTGTCTTTTAAATTGGTTTATCTGATCATTGAATGTAGTCTGCAATCAATGTTATTTTATTAACTGTATTTCTTCCTTAATTAAAACGTTCTTAATAATCTTTAATCATTTATCAGTTTAGGGGCGTTACATACACCTACCCTTCAAGAAACTTCGTCCCGAAGTTAGGGTATCAAATGGTACAAGGAAAAGAGCATGGAATGCATGTGTAGCTAGTACATGCAAATCTCATGCATGTACTAATAATCAAACTGTCATTCTTTAATAATGTATGCAAGAATTCCATCCAGTCAGCAAGGCTAGTCTTTTATAAAATACAACAATCATTTTCTGTGTGAAAAATCTTTTTATTACAATTGTCCAGTTCAGTAATTTGTTTTAAACAACTGTGTTTTGATTTCATAAAATAATATTCATATATACACATTTTTCTTCCCTCAAATTCCACCACAGAACAGATCCCCATATGTCTCATCTATCTACTCATCCTTCCTTCCTAACCTACTTCCGATCTATCTACTCATCCTTCCTCTTCCTAACCTATCTGACTCCCATCCTATCCACCGTTAGACTATCTTTGGAGTGCCAACTATATTGGCCTAACTCCAAATGAACTCAAGTGGAAGTGTCGCTTATCTCGACCAAGCTTCCTAGCAGGCAACCGACACTCATCACATGTCTTGGGGAGCGCGGTAATCCATCTCCGCCCTCCCAGGACTTCGTGTTTCGGAGGATAGATACAGCTGGAAACACCTCCACCCTTCCTAATCATATCTAGGGTCAACACACTACAATGGAACACACACAGGGACACCACGTTGCTTAAGGTTTTGTCATCAAGAATCGGGTTTTGGGCGCGTTAGCACCAAAATCGTAGCACAATCATGCACTAGTCCACATATCATAGCAAAGCATCCAAATCAATTTAATTTCATATTGTTCATACCATAGTGTTTCTCAATAGTGGTCCACATATCCACTTTCATCATCATATCACTTGGCTATTTCATAGCCCATAACCCGCAGATTAGTCTCCAAGAACACAAACTCACATATTTCTATGCATTATTATCATATAATTGCATACTGTCGTCATTTCAATTTGGGTATCCCTGCATCAATATATTAACATCAAAGTTTTTCAATATGAATTAGATTTCACAATATCCCATATAATTCATAATTTTACTCATTCACAATATTATTATTTACCAAAATAGATTTTATCGTATCCACATCATTCTAATGGTATTTAAACATTCAACACTCTCTCTTTCTCAACATGCTCCATCATACATCATCATCAATAGCATTTAATCATTCATAAAAATTTCATTCACATAATAGATCGTGATTACATGCATCATCATTAATACATTTAAACATTCATTACTATTCATAAGTTTAAAAGTTTAAGTATACCACTTAAATGGTTTCACTGCGGACTAGAAATAGCATATAGGCTCCTGTAACTCGCCATCTACGCCAAAAGTAGGCATTTATGTCTCCATCTCGAAACTTGTTCTAAGTGGTCAAAATAGTGATGGATAGT
This sequence comes from Picea sitchensis, assembly GCA_010110895.2. Taxonomy (NCBI): domain Eukaryota; kingdom Viridiplantae; phylum Streptophyta; class Pinopsida; order Pinales; family Pinaceae; genus Picea; species Picea sitchensis. Next base: position 26,983 of record SNQJ01S0108140.1, read on the forward strand.
CTCGCCGTAGTATCTCGACATCCTCCCAAGTAGCAGACCCCGACTATACTTGTCCCACTGGACCTTAACTTGGTCTACCAAACGTTTCTTGATCTGTCGAACTCTAATGAACTAATATGCGTGAATCTGTCAATTTCAAGTGAGGGTTCCCATCGCCCAATACCGCAATTCTTTTCCAATTTAGTTTATGTGATTCATCACCACATAATGACGTAAAAACGATACATGAAATACATTATGAGTTTTATGCAAGTGGGGTATGTAAGACGAGACGATAGGCAACGGTTCCAATTTCTCTTGGACCCTAAATGGTTTTATAAACGGTGGTGACAACTTTGTCCCCTTTTCCGAACCGTGAGTAGTACCTCTTTATTTGGCCTGACATATGTAACTTGTCCCCACCTCATAATTTCCTTCGGGTTTCCGGTCCTGTAGTATCAAGATAAATTTTTTCCGGTCCCGTGGCTCTTTAGTCTCGCCTCGATTAATCACTTGTTCTTCCATTTCCTAAATCAGTTCTGGCCCAACCATTAAACGGTCCTCAAGTCTATCCCAACTCAATGGTAATTGCATGCTACAAAGCCAGATGGAGTATCTTGAACCATGATGACTGCATGTGAAACCCACTCAAAGGTAATTTCTCCCATCGGTTTGATTATCCATTGTATACATCCTGAGCATGTCTTCATGACTTGATTTACTCTTTCGGTTTTCTCCAGATTTTCCCATCTGTTTCAGGATGATAAGTTGTGCTTAAGTTCAACTGAGTCCCCAATGCTGACTGTAAGCTTGTCCAAAATCTAGAAGTGAATCTAGAGTCCCTATCTGAAATAATCTTCTTAGGTATCCTATGCAAACAGATAACCTCGCTCACAAACACTCGTGCTACATCAGTAACATCGTATGTGTCTCTAACTGGAATGAAATGAGCACTCTTGGTTAACTTATCCACTCTCACAAGAATGACATTGTGTCTATGAGATGTGAGTGGAAACCCTACAACAAAATCCATTGAGATAACTTCCCACTTGGACATAGGGACATCATGTGGTTGTAGGAGGCCTGCTGGGTGATGGTGCTCAGCTTTCACTTGTTGACACTCAAGGCATCTGGTGACGAGATGAACTACATCGCGCTTCATGCCAACCCAAAAGAAGAGTTTCTTCATTTCCGCATACATTTTCTTCACACCCGGATGTGCACAATAAAGTGATTTATGGGCTTCCTTCAGTATGAGGCTTCGAATATCCCCATTCTCCGGGATGTACATCCTTCCTCGATATCTCAACAATCCGTCTGTTTATAGGTTATATCCTTCATACTTTGGGTCTATCTGTCTCCCGCTCTGGAGGTTTGAAGTAACCTTTAAATACCAACTGTCTCCCGGTAGTTGTGTCAACACCTGTTTCCTCAGACTGACCTTTAAGGTTATCAAAGAGAAGATACGTGGTCTCCTACTCAAGGCATCCGCGACCACATTCTCCTTTCCCTTTATATATGAAATACCAAAATCGTACTCGCTCATAAACTCACTCCATCGCTTTTGCCTGGCATTCAGATCTCTTTGAGTGAAGAGGTGTTTTAAGCTCTGATGGTCTGTTTTGAGTTCAAAACTTCGCCCCACAAGATAGTGCCTCCAAAGTTTCATAGCTAGCATTACAGCTGCCAACTCTAAATCATGAGTCACGTATAACTCCTCGTGCTTCTTCAGCTTTCTTGATGCATAGGCTATCGCTCCTCCATCCTGCATCAACACAGCCCCCAACCCTTGCTTCGAGGCATCTGTGTAGACCATGAAGTTCTTTTCCATATATGGCACTCATAGAACTGGCACACTAGTTAGTAACCTCTTAAGCTCAATGAATGCGCTAGCACATTCTTCTGTCCATTCATACTTGACCCCCTTGCGTTGCAAGGTGGTGATGGGTTTCGCTATTTTTGAGAATCCTTCCACAAATCTTTGGTAATAACCCGCCAGCCCCATGAAGCTCCTCACCTCATGTGCGTTTTTCGGCACTGGCCATTCCAGAATGGCCTTTACCTTTTTTGGGTCCACCGAGATTCCTTTGCCTAAAATGATATGGCCTAAATAGTGGATCTCTTTCTGGAAGAAGGAACACTTCGACAGCTTTCCATACAACTTGTTCTTTCTCAGGCAAGACAACACTATTCGCAAGTGTTCCTCGTGTTCTCTTTCATTCCTGGAATAGATGAGAATTTCATCTAGAAAAACTTGTACAAATCGATCTAAGTACTTCCGGAATATGCCGTTCATGAGACTCATGAACATTGCTGGCGCGTTAGTCAATCCGAAAGGTACTACAACAAACTCGTAATGTCCAAACTGAGTTCAAAAGGCAGTTTTTGGGATATCACCTTCCTTAATCCTTAACTGATGATACCAGATCGTAAATCAATCTTTGAGAATACCGCTGCTCCTTTCATCTGATCGAAGAGGTCATCTATTCGTGGCATTGGGTACCTATTCTTCACTGTATCCCGGTTCAAGTCCCTATAGTCT
>SNQJ01S0108140.1:29513-48972 GCA_010110895.2 Picea sitchensis
GCTACTCACAGTAGATACCGTGGTGCAGAACTCTCTGCTCACCACAGAATACAACAGTTCATCACAAAACACAGAGTCCAGAGGCCCTCTGCTCACCCAACACAATAGTTCACAGCCAAATATCACACTACGCAGAATCTCTCTGCTTCCGACAATTACAGTGGTCCTGAGCTCACAACCCCGTAGCATCCATCCCTGTCGAATGGCATGCACATCCCCCTCTTCCCGTCCCTTATCCCTCCCTGCCACCTCACGCAGTAACTCTACCACCAACCCCCTCCACGCGTCTTCCGACCTGCGTCCCCCCAATAAATTTTATTGCCTCGGGATTTATGGGCTCCCACACCCTGCATACGCAACCCTGTGTATACGTAACTCTGTTCTTATCTCCATTCTCACTGACTGTCTTTTAAATTGGTTTATCTGATCATTGAATGCAGTTTGCAATCAATGTTATTTTATTAACTCTATTTCTTCCTTAATTAAAACGTGCTTAATAATCTTTAATCATTTATCAGTTTAGGGGCGTTACATTGAAGGATTCATACTTTCATAACCCAATCCCAAACTTTAAAGTTACATGGGGAAATTTTCCACTTTTTCGAGTCGATAGGAAACTGAGGAAAACTGTTTACAATGACTACTTTTCAACTTGCAACCAGGATTGTTCGAACTATGGTATAGGATAGAAGGGAAATCAAATACCTGTTGCATTTTATGCACATATAAACCCCAGATCCTTGGTGAATACAACAACCTGGAGAAATCATCATACAAAGATTAGAAAATTATATAAAAAAAAGGAATTAAGAAGTACACCAATAGAGTAAGATGGGTTATTAACAGAATATTACTTAACTTCCGATTTACGATTCACATGCCTTCCTTGTCTGTATCTTTTTCCAGTCTAGACAGCCATCCAGGGTCGAGGAGAAAGGTGCAGCAAAACACTGATGTGTACCCTCGCATCAAATGGGCCCCATCGTTAGTGATACATTTCTACTCTTGAAACGATTTAAGTAACATAAGGAAAGATATTACACAATATTGTATATATACCCGCAAACCAGTTTGCACAAAAAGGTATAAGTCTACTTTCAATGTAGTTAGGTTTCGACCCTTTTTCCTTTCAGTGGAGGAGGTTTCTTTAATAAAAATGGGAAAGAACAAAATGTCGGTGAATACCCGGGTAAGCTGGTTGGGCACCTCTGAAGTAAAGTTTCCCTATACTATTCAAGCAAACAAGCCCACGGTAGGTTTTACCAACCAGACCCACAGCTATTTCATCTAAGAATTCCCGGTCTGCGATAAGGAGTTTTTTTTTTCTTTTGAAACCCCAGGATCTCGGTTTCGAGTAAACGAGGCTCGCCTTCCCTCTCCCTAACATAAGAGAAACATTGATGAACCTTAAGAAAAATAAAATAATGATTCCTCCAAGATGGATGTAGGATGACTCTGAAAATTACAGGGAGGTTACATGCAAATAGGAACTTTTTAGAAATGAAACAGACATGACGGGATTACCAAATGACAGTTAGTTTTTGCTCATCGTTGTTCTGAAAAATGAATTATCTTATTTAAACCAATCTGGGTTATATGTTTTAGGAAAACTTACATGGGAGGAAGACCATGCCGTCTGTTGGAAATATGAAGTGACCACCATGGCATTGTGTTGTGCCTCAAACAAACGTTGCGATACAGAGCTTCTCAACAGAAAGATAACTTTGACAAATGGAGAGCCTACTCTAACCCTAAGCAATGCATTGACGACTAGAAGTAAATGTCAAGAACGCAGAGCACGGATAGTCATGTGACGATGGCAAAATTGAATTGACATTTTAGGTGTACAACCTCATAAATACATTGGAACTCACACGACTGTCATTAATGAAGTTACAAAGCCTTAACTGTTATGACAGAGAACCGTCTCTTCCACTTAAAGATGGAAGGTAAATTCCATTCACACCCTGTATATTAGTAAAGACAGTGCCTTGATCCCAATTATCAAAATCCCAATGGCTGTCGAATTTAATTCTTCATTACAATCAACCACCAGCTCGAATAACCACTAAATAACCATGACTTAGCAGTTATGTTAAGTTGTCTGGTCTACAAATCGAGCCCCCAATGATTATGGTTAAAGATCTAGAGAAAGTATTCCTAGGGTTAAAAATATCCACAAGTGGACTGGTGCGCGGATATGGAACCTTTGTTAAACAAAGATATAAACGAGTTGTAGCATGAATACTTACATACGTAGCCCTATTCGCATATGGGTAAAGAATAAAGGTTAAAAAGGGAATTTCTAAAGACTTCGAAGTACTCCCTTATAATCCTTCTATTTGTGACTTAGTAAGATGAGATAAATTGGATACTTTGTGGTAAGTAGAAACTTAAAAATTTGTGACAAGATATTTATAATAAAGTTTTGTCTTTGTTTAACAAGGTATTATTATAGTTTTTAATAACTGAACTGACGACAGAGTTGTAAAACTGGGACCCATCCCTCTATCAAGAAATTAAATAGAGGATAGATAAATGAAAAGATTTTTCTGTTTTATTTGGTAAATATGAGGTCCATTACATTGATTTTGTAAGGAGACATGACTTTCCAAATTTTATTATATGTATATACATGAGACACCAATGAGTAATGGCATAATATGGTATTTATATGTAAACAATAGATGTTAAGGTTGGTGTCCCGGTTCATTGTTTGATAACCTTTAATCGAATGTCGTTAGAGTGGATTTTGGAGGCAATTTTTCTTTTAACTCTGGACTACTGGGATCACGATTCAGTGGAACGAAAATGTGGAGCGGACACTTACCCTCTTAAGGGTTCAGCCATAGTACACAAGTAAGGGACATGAAAATTACCAATGGTCATGAAGTGCCACTTAATATTAGTGCAAGGAAAACTTGAAGTAGACAATAGTGTTATAATGTCTCACCTATCCTTAAAAATCCAATCAATCCAATTGGTAAACATATCTTCTTTGGAAGCCTAGGAGAAAATAATCATAATTATGTCTTTTGATATATGTTTCTAAATTTGTAGTTTTGTCACTTGATAACTCTTTGTAAAATATGAAAAAATGGAAAACTTAATTTTATGCTTATACTCTTTCCTATGAAATTTTACTTATATTTAAATATCTTATTTCAATCTTTTAGCTATCTTAATTCCCAATAAAATAGTGAAATTTTTAACTTTTATTTATAAGTTAAATAGATGATACATAACAATTTAATTCCCGTTAAAATAGTCAAATTCATGAAATTTTTCATGAGTTAAGTTGATGATACATAACATTTTCTTGTTCAATTTTACATAGTGTAAAACACGGTATATTTTGTTCTGTAACTTTATCTCGATGTCATATTTATATAGTAGTTCTTTCTTTATGTGTGTGGAGAGGAGATATTTTATAATGATAAATCAATTTCAAAATTTTATAAAAAAAATTAAACATATTTTATTAATTTTATGATGATAAAATATTTATATAATTTTAAATATCCTATTAATATAGTTTTAATGTTTTTATTGATTTTTTTTTTTTTTAAATACTACAATTTGAATTATATATAATTTGTTCACATTGATTTGTTGGGGGAGTGTCTCAAGTCAAAATTATCATTATGCTTCTTTAAACCATGCTAGATATGAGTGTCGTGGTGATGCCAGACACATGGACACACATAAGAAATACATGTGCGCACGTGATGTTATGTTTATGGATGCGAGAACTTACAAAAGACTGAAGTAGATGTATATTTGTTGTTTTATTATCTATCATGGATGATAATAACACTCCTAAGTTTTTTTAATAATGTTAATGGATTTTTTATAAAACTTGTCATGATATGGACAAAGTGATCAGATATTTGTATTACATCTATTCAAATCTTTATATTCATTTGTTTTATTCTGACTATTACATTCATTTGTTTTACGTGGAAAGGGTATCTCATACATAAGGCATTTGGTATGTTACTTGATTATAATTAATTATAAAGCTCAGGTCTTGCACTTAGATCATGTTGATTATGAGTTTCTAGTTTATCACATGGGTAGCTAGTTTGATTTTTAGGCCTTTTATGAGGATCACTTTGTACTTGCTCATCATTATTTTCATGTATGTGGGGAAGTTTATGGTTGATCATGTTAGTAATTAGTTTGATTTTTGGATATTTTATGAGTTTCATTTTGTAGTTTTTCATCATTATTTTTTATTTGATAATGTGTATTTACAATTCAAAATCATATGGTACTCATTTTGGAATTGAAAACTATCATTGTAATCAAAGGAATTAATCCTAGGTAGAAAAAGGCCACACTTATCTAAGTTTATTTCATGAAAAAAGGGGCACATATTAAGTAAAGTGTTGATCTGTAAGAAAAGGATTGATTTTCAACTAGTTGACGGCTAAGAAAAGCATTCAATATAGAGTGAGTAAATTGAAATTGCTTAGTACGAGCTTAATGAGAAATATGTATTCTATGCATGGTAGAAGCAAGAAATTATGGTGTTGACAAAAAGGGAACAAGTGGCCATCTTCTGAATGTCAAGTCAAGAGAAACATGATTTGAAAATAAAAAAAATTGGACTCATCGAGTAACTCAGTTTTCCAATAAATATATTAGGCAAGTCAAAAAATTTACTAAGAGTGTTTTGTCAAGAAAAGAACATATATGCACATTCAGGAATGTACAACGTCAAGGATGAAATTCCTATATACCTTGTTGAGCAAAGAAAAATGACTAAGTCTACTCATTGATCAAAATGGAAAGGTCTCTTTCTCAACAAAGCTCTATTTTAAAGTAACAATGAATCATCTTGTAATATTCTAGATATAAAAGTATGCAGAATAGAAATAAATAGCTAGAAATGGCAGATGAACAACAATATAACCAGAACAACACCACAATAATACCAAAAGGATGCCAGAATAATACTAGAAAGAACAATTTTATTACTAAGAGAAATGTTCACTTGCCTCTTCAAGGGGGGAACCTACAACAGAGCAGAGATCTATTAAAATAATACCCAAGAAAAGAGTTTTCATATGATCGAATCCTATTTATACTAAATATGTCTATCAAAAGAACCATCTAGAGGAAGATCCTCCTAGAATGAGAAGCTTATATTAGGTCTTCGTACATTGGACTTATTCTTCCTTATTGATAGGCCTTATTAATATTGGATGCAATTGGGTTCCTTGTAGTTTGAACGGTTCTTGCCAAAAATTGTTGGTGAAAGTTGGATTGTGATAAAAAACAATAGAATGCGGCATGCCATGAAGCTTGAAGACCTGATCCATGAAAAGTTGAGCCACAGTGGATGGTTTAAATGGGTGTCGAAGAGGGGAAAAATGAGCATACTTGGAAATATGATCAACTACCACCATGATGATTGATTTATTGCCCAATTTAGCTAAGCCTATAATAAAATCCATAGATATATCCTGCCAAATAGCAGGTGGAATCAGAAGCGGTTGTAGTGTGCCAGGAGATTTGACTTTTTCACCCTTGTTGTCTTGACACACATCACATTCATCCACAAAATTATGAACATCTTGTTTCATACCCTCCCCAAAAAAATAACGTTTGACCCAGTCATAGGTTTTGGTAAACCCCGAGTGCCTAGTTGTGGGTGTAGCATGAAGCTCAGAAATCACAGTGGATTTAAGTTTTGACTGTTTACTTAAATACAAATGGACTTTGTATCGAACCCCATCATTGATCCAAGAGTACACTGGGGAAACCAGAGAATTGGAATGCAATTTTTGTATCAGATGCCAACTTTTGGGATCGTGTAGCCATTCATGGTGAACAACTTGGAGCCAATCTGGTACAATGAAAGAGAGAGAAAAAATGAATCCTGTATCTTCATATTTTCTGGAAAGTGCCTCAACAACCACATTGTATTTTCCTTTGTTTTAAATGATCTCATAATCATATCCAAAGAGCTTAGTCACATATTTTTGTTGATTGGGGGAGGAAGGACGTTGTTCTAGAAAATACTTGAGGCTTTGATGATATTTATTTCTTTGGAAGCATTTCCCCAATAGATAAGGGTACCAAAGATCCAAAGCATGTAGAATAGCCAAAATTTCCTTTTCATAGATTGATTTTACCAAATTTCTCTCAGACAGTTGTTTGCTAGTAAAGGTTAAAGGTCAACCCTCTTGCATAAGGATAGCACCAATTCCTTTCCTAGAAGCATCACATTCTAGGACAAAGGTCTTTGTGAAACTAGGAAGGTCGAGCACAGGAGTGGTGCACATGGCCATATTCAAGCCTTGAAAATCTTGAGCAGATATTGGAGTCCAAGTGAAAGAATTATTTTTAAGGAGTGGAGTGAGAGGTGTCACAATCTTTCAATAATTCTTAACAAACTTGCGATAATAACCTATTAAACCTAGAAATCCATGCAAGCTTTTGAGAGTCTTTGGGTGAGGTCAATCTTGCATAGATTCAACATTTTTAGGATCCACCTTGACACTGGCCTTACGAACAAGATGACCCAAGTACTCGACTTCTGAGGCACCAAAATCACATTTAGATTGTTTGAGGAAACGTTGGTGCTAATAAAGTAGATGGAAAAATCGATCCAAAAGATCAAGATGGGATGTCTAGGTTTTGTTTTATATGAGGATATCATCAAATAAAACTAAGACAAAATGACGGAAGAAAAGATGAAAGACATGATTCATGAGGCTCTGGAAAGTGGAGGGATCATTACACAAGACAAAGGGCATGACCAAAAACTCATAGTGGCCCTCATGAGTTATAAAGGAAGTCTTAGGAATGTATGCCTCATTCATATGGATCTGGTGGTAGCCAGAATGAAGATCGAGTTTAGTAAATAAATGGGCACTACTTAATTCATCCAAGAGGTCATCAATGAAGGAATGGGAAATTTGTCTTTAATGGTGGTTTTGTTGAGGGCATGGAAGTTAGGACATATGCCCCAAGAAACTTCTTTCTTAAGGACCATGACCACCGGAGAAGAGTAGGGGCTCGTACTACAACAGATAACTCCTACGTTGAGAAGTTCTTGAACGATTTTCTCAATTTCAATTTTTTGGGAAAAGGGGTGACGATAGGGACGAATATTGGGAGGACGGATTCCTAGGACAAGGGGAATGGAATGATCATGAACAACAGAGGAAGGAGGGAGTCCCTGGGGAGTGGAAAAAAACACTTGATGTTTAGAGAGGATGGCTTGGAGGTCTTGCGACACAGAGGGTGTCTCAGTTGCTTGTATGGCATGGAGTTGGGAAATAATTCCAGAATGACCTTTTCTGAGAATCTTTTCCATGAGATGGGAAATAATGATCTCCGGGGAACCGAGAGGGATGCCTTGGAACTTATATTTTTGGCCCTCTTGATCGAATTACATGGTTAATTCCTTAAAATCCATGAGAATGGGACCCAGTGTCCTTATCCATTATTCACCCAACACAATTTCACAACTTCCCATGTCGATAGAAAACATATGAGATTGTAGGTGGTAGTCACCAATTTGGAGATGCACATTTTCACAATGCCCTTCACATTTCATGGAACCACCATTGGCAATCATGATTTGGAAATTATTAACTACATGGATATACAAATTAGTTTCTTGGGCAATGTAGTGATGAATAAAATTATGGGTTCTTCTACTATCAACAAGAATGATGACCTTCCTATGCTTTATGTAACCAATTAGCTTGAGGGTTTGGGGAGTAGAGAAGCAAGTGAGAGCATTTAGGGAAATGATTGGTTCTACTTTGGGAGGTTCTAAGGGAGGGGTTATGTCAGTGGGTTTAGGTGACACAGATACAAGGGGAGCCTCAACATCCTCTTCCGAAACATCCTCCTAGATGCCCATAAAAATATTTTGTTCCTTAAAATTATGTCCCAGAAAATATTTATCATCACAATTATAACAAAGGCCTTTGTGTTGGCATTCATCCATTTCAGCCCTGGTCAATTTATGGATCTTTAGTGGAGTAGAAGTAGGAGTGGGAGTTACTAGTTTAGTGCATCCTCTCTTTTGAGAAGAGACAACCTATTGTTCTTCCTTAGCTCTTTAAGTAGCATCCACCCAATGCTGAGGCCAAGCCATGAGGACATGAGCATGAATCTCATCCTTGATGCCACTGATAAAATATTCTTGGAAAAAAGAATGAGACATGCCCTCTATACGAAAAATCCAATCTCTCAAAAGAAGCTATAAAGTCGTCCATGGTGCCATATTGTTTCAACTTTTTCAAACATCCTAAATTGTTGGTGTCTGTGTCAAAGTGTTCATAAAGCTCTACCAAAAAGTGTGTCTAAGTCACATACTCTTAGCAAGATTTTTTTCTCCATTGCCACCATTGCCAACATTCTAGATCTAGATGGAGAACAACATACCGGAGTTTGGCCAACTCATTCATAATTCCATACAAAGAGAAATAATGTTCCATTTGAGTTATCAAGCCAGTCGGATCCGATCCATCAAATTTGGTTACATCCACATGCAGAAGCCGTAGTTCACGCTGAAAGTGATGGGGCTAAAAATTATGGGAATGAGAGGAAGTTTCACCTTAAGTATACAAAAGTGGGTCAGATACAGGAAGATCTGCAGGGATATGCAGCTTGGCGCAGATCATCATAGTGACAGATTCAAGATGGGTAGTAATGTTTTGTTTGAGTTCCGTGATTGAGGTGGTAATGGAGGAATTCATCTTTTGATTGATGGTGGCAATATTGGCACCGATTTGTCTCACTTCTTGTTGGGTTTCTGTGAAATTAGAGTGAAAGGTAGTGAAGCGAGCTTCCAAGTCTTGGCTATAGGTATGGGCCATGATGACGAGGGAACACAAAATAGGGCGGGTAGGACCACACATAAAATGGGTTATGGGTGAAGTGTATCACAATGATTAGGGAGATGAGTGGAATCCAATGGGGTAAAGCTGAAATAAGGGTGTTAGAAGGGGGTCGGGTCAACAAGAAGAAAAAACAAATTGTTGAAAAATGATAGGTATGACTTTGATAAGGGTGAAGAGAGAAATCCAACTGTATAGGTCTCAAATAATGGTGCCAACATGATCCAGAATTTTTTTTTTACTCCTGTGGAGTTATACTCCGATATGAAGAATATTGTAGTGATGAAATGCCCAAATGCTTGACAGGAAGAAATGTGTAGAAATTTCAGAACTCGAATGCAGGAGACATAGTTGCACCGCAATAGATATTCTCTGTGTTTTTTTTTTTTCCNCCCAAGGGTTATGTATTCAAGGATTATATAGAGAAAGGTTTTCCCTGTGCTATATCTCTCTGATATACGTGTGAGGTCGAAAAATAGTAATCGACCCAATATCTCAGGGCACCAACTAAGTAGGCTAGACTGTGCCCTTCGTCATACTACTCGACTACCCAAGTACTAGAGAGTATCTTCCTAAGTTCTTTTCTTGGTGACACTATATCAGTCACGAGGCCGATTGGTTTATCTATGGAGGGCTTCATAAAATCTAGGTCAATCTGTATACATGTCTTGTCTGATGTGTTACCACTCAAAGGGGTACCAACAAGGGTTACAAGGGTGGCCAACAGATGTGTGCTTAAGTACCACTTGTATTTCCTGAGTTTATGAATCCCTGACCAGGGGTTTATGTACGTAACGATATATCTCTGTAGCTTAAAGACGTCGAAATATGTCTCTACCCTGAAAACTATTAACCCACTATTTTCTGCGAATAAAGGTGTTCTGATACCACTTGTAATATTCAATATATAAAAAGTATGCAAAACATAAATAAATAGCTAGAAATGGAAGATGAGCAACAATATAACCAGAAAAACATCACAATAATATGAAAATGATGCCAGAATAATACCAGAAATAACAATTTGATTACTAAGAGCAATGTTCACATGGCTCTTGGAGGGGGATGCTTCAGCAGAGAAGATCTCTATTACAATAATATCCAAGATAATATTTCGCATACCCTTGAATCCTATTTATACTAAATATTTCTATCAAACGAACCATCTATATGAAGATCCTTCTAGAAGAGGAAGCGTATATTAGGTCTTCTTTCATTGGACTTATTCTTCCTTATTACTAGGCCTTCTTAATATTGACCTTTGTTACATGGAAACATATTATTCTACCTACATGAGGGGATAGGTCCCTAACACATCTAAGGAATCCATTGTTAAGGAAAGGGAAAAGGATATAGGCGCAATGGTTAGTGCTAAAAAAATAGAAGGTTGATTGCTTCTTGTTAGAGTGAACTGGAAGATAAACGTATCAATTATTGATGATAATTTTTGTACAATTGACACCACTAGATCTCTACTATTTGATGGTTGGTTACGAAAAAGATGAATTTTTGTTCACTAATATAAGAAATAAAGAAGAAAATACTTTTTTAGTGAAGAAGTGAAGAGAGGAACCCATAACTTGTTCTTCTCGATGGATCTCCCAATATAGAGTGGATGAGATAAAAAAAGTCCTAGCTCCAAGAATCGTGCACATAAGAAAGGGAAAAATAAATTTTCACTCTACAAACTTAACAAAACACTATATATAACTCTCAAATGTAAGTGTAAACTATTCTAGATATATTTGGATACAAAGGTGTAATGTGGGCATTTTGTTGTGTTAGAAGAAAACCAATCCAAGAGCTCTCAAGTATTAAGACCAATGTAAAAATCTCTATGCTTAATCCAAAATCTAAGACCAAGTTAAAAGTTATAAATCCTATGTGAAGGAGGTGTTTTTGTAGGCTTATTGATCATATTAAGGTTTTTATGTGAATAAAGGATCAACAATATAGAATAATCCATATATATATATATTCTTTAAGTGCCTCATTAGTGATCAAAGTGTAGGGAATCAACTATGTGGCATGCCTTTATTAGGTTTGACCAAGTCAATTATGTATGTGGGGATTCCATCCATGTACCTCCGCACTACAAAAAACTTTATAATGAAAGGTTTCTCTCATCAACCACTATGTGGGTGTGTCCAGAAAAAAAATCAAGGAAAATAATAAGTATTTCCCAAAACAATTGGATACATTAAGACACTATATTCAAAATAAAAATCATAATACTGCACCATGGAGCTACTACTACTTGGTCATGCAAGACAAATTCCTATAATAAAAAATTGCCCTTAACGTATGAGTTTGGTAGAGCATCACATGACCAAAAGATGTTATGTCATTTATTCATCAATGTGGACTTCCAAGATCCTATGCAAGAAGTCCCCACTAGATAGAGTAAAAATAAACCACCTACAAATACAACAAAAGGTACAATGCTTAGTCTTTCATTAATGACTTAGGTATACCCTTGATCATCATTATATAAAGTCAATTATCACATTTAACTTCTAGCAAGTGCCTGAAACACCATCCTTTTCATATGCATGTTTTGTCTTTTTGGTCACTCTATCTATCATTCCATCCATTCCTTGAGTTTATTCTTGATCATAACGACACATTTTTCCTAAGGTATGCTTCCCCACAATTTATTACATTTTAAGTGATTATGCTAGTGTGATTGGGGGAAAACTAACCTTTTAATGCTTACTAATCAATAGGCTTGGGAGAAATTTTTCCAAACAAATTGTAACATGTGTACCTACCAGACCATTGTTGTAACACCTACCAGTTCATTGTTGTTACACCTTTTGTTGTCCCTGTTGTAACACTTACTAGGTCATTGTTGTAACACCTATCAATCTGTTGTTATAACACCTTCTATTTCCATTGTTTTCACACATGTTGTTTTCATTGTTGTAACACCTACCTGACCGTTGTTGTAACACCTGATGTTCTAATTGTGTTAACACCTACCATATTATTCATGTAACTCCAACCTGCTTGGAATATACAGAGTGATCATCCCTACTTCTAAAAAATCTCAATCCAGGGATGTATGTGTCAAATTTTTGGTACCATGTCCTAGGTGATTGATTTGGACCATATAGTGACTTCTTTAGCTTACATACCATATCTTTGTTTCCCTTCACTACAAAGCCTTCTGGCTGCTTCATTTATATTTATTCTTCCAAATCCCCATGTAGGAATTTTGTCTTAACATCCATCTATTACACTTCAAGATCAAAATAAGTAGCAATAAATAAAATAAATATAATAGCAGTTAACTTGGAAATAGGAGAAAAAATGTCACGAAAGTCAATTCCCTCTACATGGGAATAACCTGTTTCTACTAACTGAGTTTTGTATTTCTCAACTTTTCCTTCTACATTAAACTTCTTCTTATACAACCATTTGCTACCAACATATTTTCTTCTAGATGGCAAATTAACTAGATCCCATGCCTCATTCTTATCCAAGGAATCAATTTTTTCAACCATGGCCTTCTTCCAGAGTTTAATATCCTTTGAATTCATTGTTTCCCTAATAGTTCGAGGATCATCATCAACAATAGATAAAGAAAAAATAGAATGAAAATCAAGTGGACTATACCTTTATGGTTTCCTTATTTCCCTCACTAGTATCCTCAATATTGGGGTATGAGGTTCTTCTTATTCTTCTTCATATTATTGAGTTGATTGAGATTTTGCATCATCCAACTCAAACTCTATTTTCTTAGTTTCTTCTTGCCTTGGTATGAATTCTTGTTTGGGAACATCTTTCGCCTCTCTAAAAACAATATCCCGACTGTAAATAGTCTTCTTAGTTTATGGGTTCCAAATATTATAACCTTTCACATGATCTTTATAACTAATAAGGATACACTTTTAAGATTTATTATCCATCTTACTCCTATTTTAGTTTGGAACATGTACATAAGCATCACAACAATACATGCTCATGTGTTCAAGATAGGTTTTCTTACAATTCCATACCTCATGTGTAGTTTTATCATCCAAAGCAGATGAGGGTGATCGATTGACCAGGTAACATGTTGTACCCACTTCCTCTACCAAAAAATCCTATTCTAACTCGACACCACTCAACACGTTCCTTGATTTTCCCATCAGTGTCTTGTTCATCCTTTCTACAACTCCATTCTATTGAGGTGTGTATGGAATGGAGTAGTCTTCTTCCTTACTATACCATACTTCTTGCAGAATTATTATAATTCATTTCCACATAATTCTCCACCATATTTTTACTCAATACCTTTATTTTATTCTCTGTCTAATTTTATACCAAATACTTAAACTCTTTAATTTGATCAGATATCTCAAATTTCTTTCTAAGAAAATAAATCCATATGTTCCGTGAGAAATCATCTATGAATGAAACATAATACAAAGATTTACCTAGTGATGGAACAAACACAGGTCCAAACACATCATTGTGTATCAACTCTAAGATTCCCTTTGCTCTTGTAGCATGAGATGGGAATCTTAATCGATTCTTTTTACCATATATGTAATCTTCACAAAAATCAAAATCCAAAGTGTAATTAGACATACATTCAACCATACCTTTACCGTGTACTGTTTGAAGGTTGTTTTCTCCAATATTCACCAGTCTTTAATGCCACAACATGGTCTTATTTCCAGGGACAGTATTGGTCTTGTCTTCCTTATCTCTCTTCTCAGGGATAACATAACTATTACATCCATTAGTATAAGTTCTTCCCAACAAGTTGTAAAGAGTTCCACACCGAAATCCCCTCATGAACACCATTGTTCCTCGTAGAATTTTGCAAGTGCCCTTCCCAATATAGTATCCACACCTACATCATCCAACTTTATTACAAATATTAGGCTCATGGCTAGTTTTGGAATGTGCAGAACACTAGGTAGAGTTATAATCCTTCCATCTTTTAGCAACAACTTAACCCTTCCACATCCCATGATTTTGGTTGTCGATTCATCTTCTAGGAATACATCACCACCATCGTATTTTTCATATTCATAGAACCACTTCCTATGAGAAGTCATATTATATGACACACCTGATTCAGTCAACCATACACAACGGTCTTCATGTGTACCTGTAGATTTCAGGTAAACATCACCTACTTCTTAAGTGGAGGTTTTCTCCTCTATGAAAGAGGCCTTTTTATATCCCTTTGGTTTATCAACCTTCCTAGACTTGTAATATTTCTTATAATTCTCTGCTTTACCACACTTCCAATATTTCCTCAAATATTTTCCTGGAGACATAGATCTACCTTTATATTTATATNNAATTACCAAGATTCCTATCTTGGGTACAACCTCTTACAAATAAATCATTTTTGCTCTGGCCATCCATTCTTTTCCTCCTCATCTCCTCAGATAACAAGGATGAAACTACATCCTCATACTTCAATGTAGATTGAGTGGTACTACCAATTGCTACAACTAGATTATCCCAAGAGTCTAGAAAAGAACATAACAAAGTAATACACTTTTCTTCTTCTACAATCGTAATATTAATAGAGACAAGTTGTCTTACCAGAGTATTGAAGGAATTTGGATGTTTGTTCATAGAATCTCCATCTTCCATCCTAAGATGATACAACTTCTTTCGAAGAAACAACTTGTTTACCAAGGTCTTTGATTGATACAAATTCCATAACTTATCCCATAGTTCCTTGTCTCTATATTCTCCCGAGACATTCAACAACATTGAATCTTCCATGTAGAGTCAAATAGTACTCCTTGCTCTTCTATCCAACTTCTCCCAATCTTCCTTTTACATACCAGTAGGTTTTGTACTAGTATTTTGTGTACCAAAAGATTATGTACGAGTAGAATGTGTTCCAGTAGACTGCGTACCAGTAGGATGAGTACCAGGATCCATAATGATCCATTGTTCTTTGTCTACAAGAATGTCCTCCATATCAAGCTTCCATAACTCAAATTTTTTACCATTGAACTTCTCTATATCAATTCTATAAGAGCCCATCATTCCTCTTTCTACACCTGAATCACCACTGCAAAATCTCCCACTTAACCCAGGTTTATCATAAACCCAATATAAACTTGATCTATCAAGACCAAGACAAACCCTCAACAACAAACATTTTCCACTGAATAAAAAAATGGCTATGATACCACATGTAAGTTTTAAACCTGTGAGGTAAAGAAATTGATACATATTCTTAAGTAAAAAAAAAATTAATCAATGACTCAAATACATAGTACAAAAATATTTACGCTGGAAACCCTTAACCATGAGAAAACCAACATTCCTTTATGCCGCACCTTTCAAATCTTCATTCTCTTAATTTCACCATTCATGATACAATATATGCAATATATTAGGTATTATGTAGCTACCAAAACCCTAATCACTTAATCCATGATTAATTTAGAAAGACTCAGTTGTCGAATATAACACACTCACACACACACATGAAAATAATATAACACATACCCAACTCCCATATCACCTCAGGGACCATTCCCAAGATATTATTCTCCACCTCCATGTTTGTTCCACTACCCACAAAAGACACCAATATTATCGAGGTTGGGGCTCCTAGGGGTATTCAACCAGAAAAGGGTATGAGATTATTCAAGCCTAGCTAACCCTCCTCCCTTCCTCTTCCCGATGCAATTATATATGGAATCAAAGTGGTCTTCCAAAAATAAATATATTAAGTTGAACCTTGATGCATGGTAAAATTTTAACTAAGGAGAAATGATCCAAAAGGGATTTTTTAGTCCCTTTCAGGTCCATGTTTTGTAATTCTTATCAATAAACTTCTCTACATATTTTTTTGGAATGTCCCTTATCTCGGTCTATGCGGTAGATGGTGCTTCAAGTTCTTTCCCAAAGCATTCATTGGCCCTCCTCCATCGATAATATCTTTGGTAGGTAAACATTCTCTTATGATGGATCCTTATTGCATAATACCCTATTCAAAAGGATATGGACATCTCTTCCTAAATTTATCTATTGGAAGATATGTATTTCCCACAATAAGGAATTTTTCTTGGATAAAAATGATATTCTTTCTTTAGTGGCAGTTAGGGCCATTGGCCTCCTTTCTGAGCTCTTCAACTCTAAGTTAGGAATATTGATTCTTCCACAATATGAGTGGTTTCAGAAATTTTCTCTTCATCCCTCCCCCAATGTTTCACTTCCTTCCATGTCCTTCTATAAGTTTAAACTTTATCTCCTAAATCTCTTGTAGTGAAGGAAATATCTACACTGACATATCTTCAATTTCCATGTGCATCGAAAGGAAACCCTAGGGTGGTAGGAGTGGGATGGGTTTCCCATGACCCTAGAGGAAACACAATGATAACATTTTCCTAGAGTCTTGGGCATGCCTCCAAAAACTAGGCCAAAGAATATACACTTTTTCAAGGATTATCATTTGCCAAGCCTCAGGGTATTCATATTCTAATTGTAATAGGGGATTATAATTGATAATTAGGTATGCCAGGCATATAATGATATCAAACAACATCCACCTTAGAGTCATCTTCCTTATAATTCAAAACAAAATTAAATATTTTCACAAGATCGAGTTCTTTCATGTCCTCAGGTCCACCAACAAGGAAGCATATCAATTTGCGAATCAGGCCACCGGGGACCCACTTAGGACCATTTCGATCAAGAGGCCCCTTTCCTTCTACCTTATCCCATGACTCTCTATAATGGTTATAAATTTGAAAAAAAAGGGGCCTCTATTACCTTCGGGACCATCAATTTTTTTTAAGGGTATGGATCATCGAAATGGTCATTTTATTAAATTGGCACATCACCGCTCCCACTCAATATGAAAGGATGAAATATGAAATGAATGAAAAGCCACACGAAAGTAACGTTCCACCCTACTAATTACTTAATTAATGATGTACTTATATTTCTTATTACTTTCTTCCCTCTTGAGTTCCAAGAGAATGTGGGAAGGACGCAAACATTATCGATTTTAATGCTTGTACTAGAAATCATGGTTGTAACGTCCCCTAAATTATGACAAGGAAAGCATATCACAAGGTAATTTTTTTCTTTTTTACTTTTCTTTTAAAGAATTACCAAATTAAGGTAAGATCGATAAGATTAGAAGAGATAGTGCAGAGGTTGGTTGGCATGTTTTATAGGCAGTATGCGCTTGTCATTGATGGCAAAACCAGAGTATACAGTGAAGGAAAAACAAGGAAAAAGTATGCTCAGGAAGAGAAGCGTCAGTGATCGTTAGATCCCATCTTGAATTCCTGATGATCGTGAGATATCAATGTAGAAAAGAGGACCATGCAGATATGGAGGATAGATCTCGGGCATTAGATCCAAGTGCAGGGTCCGACCACTATTGGATCGAGGAGAACCTGCACGTTCTTTAAAGTGCAGGGAGTAGAGGGCTCACAAAATCCCGAAGAAGGAGGACCGTCCATTTATGGGTAAGACATGTGGGGATAGATCGTCATGTCGTTGACTTGAGAGTCAAAGGAATAGGGTTCCCTAACCTTGTGAAATCATGATGTAATCTGATCCGTCATATCAAGATCAGGTCTGGACCGTTGATCTCAGTCCATTTTGGAGTTTCGCGAATCGGGACATGGAGAGGCAAAGAAAACAATGCAACAAGAATGTCGAAATCATGATATACGATATTGCGATTTAATCACATCTGTTGAATCAAGATCACATATAGACCGTCGATCCGACTCACGTCAGCAAACCACATCAGGTAGGAACACATGGCACAACCAGGCAATGACAAGTGTCAGACTGATTCAACATTCCAAGCAAATGTAAGTCATGAATCAGGGTGACACGTGGAAGTTATTCAACACATGTGACATCAACAGATTTACAACATGTCAGAGTTTCGGGGATCGAGAGTTGGAGATGACAGGTAATATCATCCACAGAAATCCCAATTTCGTGATATGCAAAATCACAACTTAATCGCAGCCATTGAATCAAGAGAAGATCTGGACCGTTGATCCAGCTCCATCTTGGAGTTTCTCCTATCGCAACTTGGAGTGACGAGAACCTCCATCTAAGGAACAACGAGATGCGAGATTGTGAAAAGATCAGGACCATCGAATTACCAAGAACGTGGACCATTGATCTGAGGTCCATCTCGAAGCTTCGCCTATCGTGACTTGGAGTGACGAGAACCTCCATCTAAGGAACAGCGAGATGCGAGATCACGATAAGATATGGACCATTGGATCTATGGATATTTCAACCGTCGATCAGACTCGATGAAGTTTATAAACTCATGAAATATGAAGAACCTTTTTGGGCACAACCTGTGGTCACCACTGGTGGTCACAAGAAGGGAAGGAGTCAGTTCAGATAAGCTCCATTTTGGGGTTTCAGGGACCACGACTTGGAAATTCGAGATGCCTCATCTCCAAATTTAGGAAATGTGAAATCGTGAAAGTTCTTTATGCATAAGCGTGTGGTCTCAGCCAGTGGTCACACCATAGAAGAGCTAAAGAAAAGAGTACGTGCAGACAAGCTCCTTTTCGACGTTTTGGGGATCGCGACTTGGAAAGTCGAGAAAATTCATAGTGGGATTAACGAAAAGGAGAAATTCGAAATCATGAAAAGAACATTATGAACAAGCGCTTGGTCATGGCCATGGTCATATAAAGGATGGAGCTAGCGTAGAAAATCTCCATTTCAGAGTTTTAGAGATCGTGACATGGGCTGATGAGACACTTGGCCACAGGAAAGCCGAAATGATGAAATACGAAATAAAGGAAACTTTAATGAAGATCATTCAATGATGTAGATGAAACTGAAGGAGATCGGAGGGATACTATTGCACGACACAGTGAAACTGCTAGAAACCATTGATGGTTTCTACTAGAGGATGCGAAGAGACTTCTGTGTGATTTCCAAAGGAGCTGAAGAGTTAAATGGAATCTTCTAGTGGAATGAAGACGATTCATGGAGGAAATTGACAGCTGGATGAGGGTTAGAGCTCGTAACTAAAACAAAAAGGATGAGATCGACTGTAACAGAGAAGATGAAGAGTCTCAACTGCCAGAGAGAAAAAGGAATCTCGGCATAACACCTAGTGATGATAGACACAGGGGTTGAACTGCTAGAGAAGTTGAAGAGTCGCGATGATGATCACGCAGAGCACTTTAGATGTCGAGGAGATTGGCGCAGTATGAGCATGCAGAGGAATGGCGAATATTGCATGCACAAGATGCACAGAAGCTATATATACACGGTACAGAGAAGAGAAGCGGTTGTTGTTGCTGTTGGAGTTGCTATGGTTGTTGTTGTTGAAGGTGATTCATGTGTGTAGAAGGAGGAGAGTGCAGTAGCTAAATTGAAGAGAAGAGGAACTATGCAGTGAATGGACATGGCGCACAGAGCAGAAAAAGGAGAAGAATAGACAGCACAAGTCATGTGTGCAGGAAGGCAGTGAGGCAGACAAAGCAACGAAATGCAGCAGGACAATGATGAGTCTGGTAAGCCATTGTTGAACATTATATCATTGTAATAAGTTTCAGTAGCAAAGATTTATATTTCAGGGTGGAAGGGAGGTTCTAGGGAGGATTGTTGTCCTCATA
>SNQJ01S0108140.1:48982-70378 GCA_010110895.2 Picea sitchensis
TCAGTAACAACTGATTCAGCCCCCCCTCTCAGTTGTCTAACATCATAATCAAGCATTACAATGACTCATCACCATATTCCATAAGGACGCAACCCATAGATCAATAATAATTAGTAATGAAACATGATTAAAGCATCAATGCATTAGATAACGACACAAAATCAAAAAGTATCATAAATGGCGATGCAAGATCAACTCATCACATGAATATAACACAGAGAACTAACCGCCCAACCTACCCTCCAAGTTTAGGACCTCTAAGATACATAAGAAACGCTCAATCGCAAGATTCATCCAATTGATTTTTACCATTTAAGGTCTCAGGGCTAGTGATTGTTCTGAGGAACGAGGAGGTGTCTACATCCCAATAACACAATCAATTCCAAAAACCAACTAGCTAGATAAAAAACATTGATGATAATCAATGGTGCAATAGTGTTCTAATAACTAGTCACACGTCACATAAGTTCCAAGGCGCAAGAGAATTTAATTACTAAATCAATCATACAATGACATAAGTTAAGGCGCAATGTAATCAACTTTATTTTATTTTTTAGGGTGCAAAGAAGACATCTTCTCTACTCCAAGGCACATGATAAATCAATTACTGAATTAAATCAACATTATTTCCAACATTATTTCCAAGGATCTCATGATCTAAATATTGAATTAAACATAAATCAACATCATTACAATACACACAATGAATCTAAGAACTTAGGAAATCATACATCAACATCGTTACAGTGCGTGCGAGTAATTTAAAGAGTAATCATTTAAGCATCATCATTAGTCCATAGCACAAAGAAATACTTACTTAATCATCAACATCATCCATAGCACAAGGGAAATCAAATGCTCAATCATTTATACATTGACATTTTTAGTGGAGCAAGAAGTAGCTACCCACATGACCATTCATACATCGCTTTTATATCATGATGCAAAATAATTATCCAATAAATTTAAGGTGCAAAAGAAGTCTAATCTATTATATTCAAGGTGAAATAACCTAGTTACTCATATGTTTATTTCCACACGCAAGGTAATCTAATCACATTAATTTCAGGGTGTAAAAGAATAATTCCAAATCTATCACACGTCAACATTATTCAAGGTGCTAGTAAATTTAATTTCTAATTTAATCATTCACCACCATTTATTCAAGGCACTAAAAAGATAACTATCCATTAATCAACCCTTGTTTTACCATCATCCAATAAAATGAATTAACTTAAACTCAGACAAAATCAACAAAAACGCGCAAGGTGGAGTAAGGAAGGTATGAGAATAAAATTTAATGTTGACAAAACATAAATTTAAGGTATGAGAATAAAAATTAGCGTTCATAAGGTTGAGAAAACAATTACAACAAGGACATCATTGAATGCAATCACACTTGTTATTTTAAGGATCTAATATAGTTATTTATATAGAATTTAAAACAATGTAAACAGAGATTCAATCTGACCAAGAATAATTCTATGTATTATTTATGTAAGCTATAAAAAGAACAAATACAACCAAACATTCTATTTTTCTATCTAAAAACATAAAAGCATATTCACCGTGATGAAGAGATCTATTACGCGTTGACTCCAATTGCACGTATCAATTCAATTGTTTTTCTAGGAACATTTTAATATATTCACAATATATTGGATGAATCTATAATAGAATAAAGTTTCATAATCATAGATAGTATGCAAATCGAGGTTCAATGGTATTTTTATTTCTAGATTTACTATATTGGATAAATCCCATACAATGTAGATTGATAGGTATAAATGAATGCCCGAAAAACAAGGGATACCATGCAGGGCGCAGGCCTCAAAATTGCAGAGCTTAATGATGGTAAACATAGAGTGAATCAAGTGGAAGATTTGTATTTCCCACAATAAAAAAAAATTCTTAGATAAATATGATCTTCATTCTTTAGTGGAAGTTAGGGCCATTGGCCTCCTTTCTGAACTCTTCAACTCTAAGTCAATAATATTGATTCTTGCAAAACCTTTGGAAAACAGGGAGGATGAGTAGTTTAAAAAATTCTCTCTTCATCCCTCCCCCAATGTTTCACCTCCCTCCATGTCCTTCTAGAAGTTTAAACTTTATCTCCTCAATCTCTTCCACTCGCATATCTTCAATTTCCATGGTGCTTCGAAAAGAAACCCTTGGGTGGAAGGAGAGGGAGGGGTTTTCCATGATCCCATAGCAAACAAAATGATAACATTTTCCTAGATTCTTGGGCATGCCTCCAAAAACTAGGCCAAATAATATATCTTTTTTAAAGGATTATCATTGGCCAAGCCTCAGGGTATTCATATTCTCACTATAATAGGGGATTCTAAATTGATAATTAGGTATGTAAGGCATAGAATGATATCAAACAACATCCACCTCAGAACCATCTTCCTTAGAATTCAAAACAAAATTAAATATTTTCACAAGATTGAGTTCTTTCATGTCCTTCGGTCCACCAACAGGGAAGCATATCAATTTGTGAATCAGACCACTAGGGACCCAATTGGTACCATATCAGTCAAGAGGCCCCTTTCCTTCTCCCTTATCCCATGACTCTCTATAATGGTTATAAATTTGAAAAAAAAGGGACCTCTATTATGTTGGGGACCATTAGTTTTTATTAAGCGTATGGATCATAGAAATGGTCATTTTATCAAATTGGAAAAGCACCGCTCCCACTCAATATGAAAGGATCACATATGAAATGAATGCAAAGCCACATGCAAGTAATGTTCCACCCTGCTATTTACTTAATTAATCATGTACTTGGATGTCTTATTCCTCTCTTCCCCCTTCAGTTCCAGGAGAATGTGGGAAGCACACAAAAATTATCGATTGTAATGCTTGTACTAGAAATCATGGTTGTAATGTTCCCTCTGTTATGACTAGGAAAGCGTATCACAAGGTAATTTTTTTCTTTTTTTCTTTTCTTTTAAAGCATTAGAAAATTAACGTCAACACATAATTCAGAGCAATGCCTAATCAATGACATCATAATCAATCATTGCAATGAATCATCGTCGTATTCCATAACGACACAACCCATAGATCAATCATAATTAGTAATGACAAATGATTAAGACATCAACGCATTAGATAACGTCACAAAATAAACAAGTATCATAAATGGTGATGTAAGATCAACTTATCACATAAATATAACACAGAGAACTACCCTCCCAGCCTACCCTCCAAGTTTAGGACCTCCAATATACATAAGCAACACTCAAGCCCAGGATTCATCCAATTTATTTTGATCACTTAAGGTCTGAGGGCTGGTGACTATTTTGAGGAACCAGGAGGTGTCTACAACCAAATAACACAAACAATTCCAAAACCAACTAGCTAAATCAACAAGATGAATGATAATCAATGGCATAATAGTTTTCTAATAACCAATCATGCATCACATAATCTCCAAGGCGCAAGAAAATTTAATTAATAAATCAATCATACAATGACATAAGTTAAGGCGCAATGCAATCAACTTTATTTTATTTTTCAGGGTGCAAAGTAGACATCTGCGTTACTCCAAGGCGCGTGATAAATCAATTGCTAAATTCAACCATAAATCAACATTATTTTCAAGGAGCTCGTGATCTAAATATTGAATTAAACATAAATCGACATCATTACAATGCACACAATTAATCTAAGCACTTTGGAAATCATACATCAACATCACTACAACACGCGTGAGTAATCTAAGGCATAGTCATTTAGGAATCATCATTAGTCCATAGCACAAAGAAATAATTACTTAATCATCAACATCATCCATGGTACAAGGGAAATCAAACTCTCAATCATTTATACATTGGCATTTTTAGTGGCGCAAGAAGTAACTACCCACATGATCATTCATACATCGCTTTTATATCATAGAGCAAAATAGTTATCCAATAAATTTAAGTTGCAAAAGGAGTCTAATCTAATATATTCAAGGTACAATAATCTAGTTACTCATCTGTTTATTTCCACGCCCAAAGTAATCTAATCACATTAATTTCAGGGTGCAAAAGAATATTTACAAATCTATCACACGTCAACTTTAGTCAAGGCACTAGTAAATTTAATTGATAATTTAATCATGCATCACCATTTATTGGAGTCGCTAAAAAGGTAACTATCCACTAATCAACCCTCAGTTTACCATCATGCAATAAAATAAAATAACATAAACTCAGACAAAATCAACAAAAGAGAACAAGGTGGATTAAGGAAGGTATGAGAATAATATTTGACGTTCACAAAACATCAATTTAAGGTATGAGAATAAAAATTAACGTTCATAAGGTTGAGAAAAAATTTTCAACAAGGACATGAGTGAATGCAATGAGACTTGTTATTTTAAGGATCTAATATAGTTATTTATAAAGAATTTAAAACATCGTTAACATAGATTCAACCTGACCAAAAATAATTCTATGTATTATTTATGTAAGCTGTAGAAAGAACAAATCCAACCGAACTTCTATATAAAAACATAAAAGTAGATTCATCGTGACGAAGAAGAGATCTATTACGCATTGAATCCAATTGCACATATCAATTCAATTGTTATTCTAAGAATATTTTAATATATTCACAATATATTGGATGAATCTATAATAGAATAAACATTCATCATCATATATAGTATACAAATCCATATTTAACAGTAATTTTATTTCTAGATTTACTATATTGGATAAATCCCATACAATGTAGATTGATAGGTATTAATGAACGCCAGGAAAATAAGGGATACCATGTTTCGTGTAGGCCTCAAAATCATAGAGCTTAATGAAGGTAAACGTCAAGTGAATCAAGTGGAAGATTCGTATTTCCCACAATAAAGAATTTTTCTTGCATAAAAATGATCTTCTTTCTTTAGTGGAAGTTAGGGCCATTGGTCTCATTTCTGAGCTCTTCAACTCTAAGTCAGTAATATTGATTCTTCCACAACCTTTGGAAAAAAGGGAGGATGAGCGGTTTCAAGAATTCTCTCTTCATCCCTCCCACAATGTTTCACTTCCCTCCATGTCCTTCTAGAAGTTTAAACTTCATCTGCTCAATCTCTTCTACTGACCAAAATCTCTATACTGGCATATCTTCAATTTCCATGGTTTTTCGAAAGGAAACCCTTGGGTGGAAGGAGCGGGAGGGGTTTTCCATGACACTATAGAAAACAAAACAATAACATTTTCCTAGAGTCTTGGGCACGCCTCCAAAAACTAGGCCAAATATTATATTTTTTTTCAAGGATTATCATTTGCCAAGCCTCAGGGTATTCATATTCTCACTATAATAGGGGATTCTAAATTGATAATTAGGTATGCAAGGCATAGAATGATATCTAACAACATCCACCTCATAGCCATCTTCCTTAGAATTCAAAACAAAATTAAATATTCTCACAAGATCGAGTTCTTTCATGTCCTCAGGTCCACCAATAGGGAAGCATATCAATATGTGAATCAGGCCACCAGGGACCCAATTGGGACCATTTCGATCAATAGGCCCCTTTCCTCCTCCCTTATGCCAGGACTCTCTATAATGGTTATAAATTTGAAAAAAAAGTGGCCTCTATTATGTTGTGGACCATCAATATTTATTAAGTGTATGGATCATCGAAATGGTCATTTTATTAAATTGGAACAACACCACTCCCACTCAATATGAAAGGATGACATATGAAATGAATGCAAAGCCACATGCAAGTAATGTTCCACCATGATACTTACTTAATTAATCATGTACGTAGATGTCTTGTCCCTCGCTTCCCCCTTCAGTTCTAGGAGAATGTAGGAAGGATGCAAAAATTATCTATTTTAATGCTTGTACTAGAAATCATGGTTGTAACATCCCCTCGATTACGTCTAGGAAAGCATATCACAAGGTAGTTTTTCTCTTTTTTTCTTTTCTTTTAAAGCATTAGAAAATTAAGGTCAACACATAATTCATAGCAACACCTAATCGATGAAATCATAATCAAGCATTACAATGAATCATCATCGTATTCCATAATGATGCAACCCACAGATCAATCATAATTAGTAGTGACACATGATTAACACATCAACACATTAGATAACGACACAAAATAAATAAGTAACATAAATGGAGAAGAAAGATAAACTTATCACATAAATATAACACAGAGAAATAGCCGCCCAACCTACCCTCCAAGTTTACGACCTCCAATATACGTAAGCAACGCTCAAGCCCAAGATTCATCCAATTGATTTTGACCATTTAAGGTCTCAAGGCTAGTGAATGTTCTGAGGAATGAGGAGGTGTCTACATCCCAATAACACAATCAGATCCAAAAACCAACTAGCTAAATCAACAACATCAATGATAATCAATGGCGCAATAGTGCTCTAATAACCAATTTCACACATCACATAAGTTCCAAGGCGCAAGAGAATTTAATTACTAAATCAATCATACAACAACATAAGTTAAGGCGCAATTCAATCGAATTTATTTTATTTTTCAGGGTGCAATGTAGACATCTGCTTTACTCGAAGCTGCGCGATAAATCAATTACTGAATTCAACCATAAATCAACATTATTTCCAAGGATCGGGTGATCTAAATATTGAATTAAACATAAATCAACATCATTAGAATGCACAAAATTAATCTAAGCACTTAGGAAATCATACATCAACATCGTTACAATGTGCACAAGTAATCTAAGGAGTAATCATTTAGGCATCATAATTAGCCCATAGCACAAAGAAATAATTACTTAATCATGAGCATCATCCATGGCGCAATGGAAATCAAACGCTCAATCATTTATACATTGACATTTTCAGTGACGCAAGAACTACCCACATGACCATCCATACATTTCTTTTATATCATGGAGCAAAATAATTCTCCAATAAATTTAAGGTGCAAAAGAAGTCTAATGTATTAAATTCAAGGTGCAATAATCTAGTTACTCATCCATTTATTTCCACATGCAAGGTAATCTAATCACATTAATTTTAGGGCGCAAAAGAATAATTACAAATCTATCACACATCAACTTTATTCAAGGTGCTAGTAAATTTAATTGCTAATTTAATCATGCATCACCATTTATTTGAGGCGCTAAAAAGGTAACTATCCATTAATCAACCCTCGGTTTACCATGATCCAATAAAATAAAATAACTTAAACTCAAACAAAATCAACAAAAATGCACAAGGTGGAGTAAGGAAGGTATGACAATAAAATTTAGCGTTCACAAAACATCGATTTAAAGTATGAGAATAAAAATTAACGCTCATAAGGTTGAGAAAAAAATTTCAACAAGGACATGAGTGAATGCAATGGCAATTATTATTTTAAGGATCTAATATAGTTATTTATATAGAATTTAAAACATTGTTATCATAGATTCAACCTGACCAAGAATATTTCTATGTATTATTTATGTAAGCTGTAAAAAGAACAAATACACCTGAACATTTTATTTTCTATATAAAGACATAAAAGTAGATTCATAGTGACGAAGAAGAGATCTATTACACATTGACTCCAATTGAACGTATCAATTCAATTGTTTTTCTAGGAATATTTTAATATATTCACAATATATTAGATGAATCTATAATAAAATAAAGATTCATAATCATAGATAGTATCCAAATCGAGATCCAATAGTAGTATTTTTCTTTCTAGGTTTACTATATTGGATAAATCTCATACAATGTAGATTGATAGGTATAAATGAACACCAAGAAAATAAGGGATACCATGTTGAGCGCAAGAGTCAAAATCACATAGGTTAATGAAGGTAAACGTGGAGTGAATCAAGTGGAAGATTTATATTTCCCACAATGAGGATTTTTTTTTGGATAAAAATGATCCTATTTTTTTAGTAGCAGCTAGGGCCATTGGCCTCCTTTCTGAGCTCTTCAACTCTAATTCAAGAATATTGATTCTTCCACAACATATGGAAAATAGGGAGGATGAGTGGTTTCAATAATTCTCTCTTCATCCCTCCCCCAATGTTTGACTTCCCTCCATGTTCTTATAGAAGTTTAAACTTTATCTCCTCAATGTCTTGTAGTGGAGGAAATATCTTCACTGGCATATATTCACTTTCCATGGTGCTTCGAAATGAAACCCTAGGGTGGATAGAGAAATAGGGCTTTTCCTTGACCCTATATGAAACACAATGATAAAATTTTCCTAGAGTCTTGGGCACACCTCCAAAAACCAGGCCCAAGTTTATACGCTTTTTCAAGGATTATCATTGTCCAAGCCTGAGGGTATTCATATTCTCACTGTAATAGGGGATTATAAATTGATAATTAGGTATGAAAGGCATATAATTATATCAAACAACATCCACCCGAGAGTCATCTTCCTTAAAATTCAAAAAAAAATTAAATATTTTCGCCAGATCGAGTTCTTCCATGTCCCTGGGTCCACCTATAGGGAAGCATATCAATTTGCGAATCAGGCCACCAGGGACCCAATTGGGACCATTTCCATCAACAGGCCCCTTTCCTTATCCCTTATCCCATGACTCTATAATGGTTATAAATTTGAAAAAAAAAGGACTTTATTACGTTGGGGACCATTAGTTTTTATTAAGCGTCTGGATCATCGAAATGACCATTTTATTAAATTGGCACAACACCACTCCCACTCAATATGAAAGGATGACATATGAAATGAATGCAAAGCCACATGAAAGTAATGTTCCACCCTGCTGCTTACCTAATTAATCATGTACTTAGACGTCCTATCCCTTGGTCCCCCCTTCAATTCCAGGAGAATGTGGGAAGGATGCAAAAATTATCAATTTTAATTCTTGTACTAGAAATCATGGTTGTAACATCCCCTCCATTATGACTAGGAAAGCGTATCACAAGGTAATTTTTTTCATTTATTTTATTTTATTTTAAAGCATTGTCAAATTAATGCCAACACATAATTCATAGCAGTGCCTAATCAATGATATCATAATCAAGAATTACAATGACTCATCATCATATTCCATAATGACGCAACCCACAGATCAGTCATAATTATTAATGACACATGATTAACACATCAACGCATTAGATAACAACACAAAATAAAAATGTATCATAAATAGTGTTGCAAAATCAACTCATCACATAAATATAAAACAGAGAACTACCTACCCAACCTACCCTCCAACTTTAGGAACTCCAAGATACATAAGCAACGCTCAAGCCCAGGATTCATCCGATTGATTTTGACCATTTAAGGGTTCAAGGATGGTGACTATTCTAAGGAAGGAGGAGGTGTCTACATCCCAATAATAGAATTGATTCCAAAAACCAATCATGATCTTGATGGTAGAAAAATGCATGGGATTCCTCCACATGCAAGGTAAGTACTAGCATATAAAAATGCAGAGTAGAGAATGGTTACTATGTTGGGCGCATTTTAAATAAAATGAATAGGGTACTATCTCAGATATTTTTAGGAGACACAGAGATAACCCCTGACAAACTGCCAATCGAGGATCAAAGAAATCAAGTGACTAAGAAAAAATTAAAAACTTCTAGAATGATGATATAACGAGGGGAGAACAAGTTATAAATTTAAAAAATTTCCTGAACTAAAATGCAGAAGAATTTCAAAATCCTATGTGAATGAAATATAAATCATTTTCTAATAACATAATCAACTTATTCGCCATGTATTCAATCATTCCAAGATCATACAGTTTTATGAGTCACCCAATGTAATATAATCATTTCTCAATCGATTCAGTACCCATAAATAAACTTCTGATTTAAAAGCAGATGATTAAATAACAACAATGGTAAATACCATAATCAAATAGGTGAAAATATGATGGGCTTGATGACAATCCTTGGTGACTAACGTCCCTTCCTTCGGTCATTTTCTAACCATTGAGACCTCAACGCTAGGGGCACTCTTCTTCCCCCTTAGCCCCCCGAGCTGCAAAGGAGAAAAAAACACACAATCAGAATCCTCTAGCTCCAAACTCTCCTCGCAAGGTAGAGCCACCACTCTCTCTCTCAAACTGGCTATCCAAACTCTCAAAAGTAAAACGAGTCAAAATTTATGCAGCATAACCTTACTCATAACTTGTGTGATGCTTTCCTCCTCTCAGCCATTTGTTTTATAGAATTTCCTTATTGAAAACTTTCCATTTTCATATTTAATTTGTTTTTTTTCTTAATTTAATTAGGAATTATTCCCCCCATACATTTTCCACCTGTTCCCTTAGTTGCACCAATAAATCCACAATTAAATTTAATTAAAAGTGAATTTCGCTCACCCATCCTAAAAGCACTCCTCAAATCACTCCTAGTTGTCCCTTTATTCCTTGTATTTCCCATTTATGACTGATGTCTTTCTAAAATGGAGATGAGTTAAAATAGGAATGTTCTCTAGTTAGACTAGACTCTAAATAACTTTCTATGATTATACATTCTTTTATGCTTTATTCCTTTCTTATTTTAATTTCTAATTTGGTATTTTATGCACACATGTGTATTGTATTAATTCCTTAGATTTATTTCATCTCAGTTAATCTCTTAAATGGTTCACCCTTTTTCTTGTTTCATCTAATTGTAGTTTAGTTTTAGAAATTTCAACAAGATTTAGACTTTGGCTTAAATTCAAATAGGTTTATACTTTCATTTGGGGGTATAAAATTAATAATTTCAACCTTTAATTAATTAATTAAATACAACAATGTTTTAAAGATCTTATAAGATGTAAAAAACTACTCAACGTTTTCTAGGCCACCTAGGTTCAATGGCTCAAATTTTTATTACGCGACATTCCCTTCAGGATGCACTATGTTGTCCAAGGGTGTCACTCGCCTTTGATTCAAATTTTTTATTTTGTGGCATGCCCTTCAGGACGCACTCTGTGCTCCAAGGGTTCCACTTGCCTCTGATTGGTTTTGGTAGTTGTTCAACCCCTAGAGCTAGCACTCCATTCGAGTGACCTTGTGAGAGACTAAGGGATTCTAAGGAATAAGGACCCTCCCTTATTGCCCACCCCTTAGAAATATTTGTGAGCGACTGTCTCAGTGTGCCGTCACGACATCATGGATCTATCGAACTAGGTAATTGTTAACCTACAATTCAAGCCACGATGGGAGTGCTAGTAGGTTGTGACAGGGATGCTGCCACACCTCTCCATCAATATGTAGTTGTTTTGCATGGCCCATTTACTCCTTATGTGATTCAGATTAGCAAGCAATCATCAACCTTCATCCATCAACAAAACACTCTCAATGATCCATAAAAAACATCATAATATACTCAATCATATGTCACATATGAATGAATGAAATACCCAAACCAATATAATCCACTCCCTGAATCGATCCAAAGTCCAAGGAGGTCCATTGATGCCATCGACATCCTCAATCAAAGTAAAAACAACATCATAATTCAAAGTAAGGTTATAATCCATCAACATCATAATCGATCAACATCATCGTAAGCATAACCTTACTTTTAATTATTTGAATTATATATACTTTTTTCACATTGATTGATTGGGAGAGTGTCTCAAATCAAAATTATCATTTTGCTCCTTTAAACCATGTTAGATATGAGTATCGTAGCGATTTTATACACATGGACACACATAAGAAGTACATGTGTGCACATGATGCTATGTTTATGAATGTGAGCACTTAGACAAGAATGGAGTAGATGTATTTCTATTGTTTTATTATCTATCATGGATGATAATAATACACCTAAGTTTTTTTATAACGTTAATGGATTTTTTTATAAAACTTGTCATGATATGGACAAACTGATTCGGATCTTTGTATTACATCTATTGTAATCTTTATATTCATTTGTTTTATTTTGACCATTACATTCATTTTTTTTATGTGGAAAGGGTATCTTAGACAGAAGACATTTGGTTTTTTTCTTGATTATAATCAATTATAAAGGTCAGGTAATGCATTTAGATCACATTGATTATGAGTTTCTAGTTTATCACGTGTAACTAGCTTGATTTTTAGGCCCTTTATGAGGGTCATTTTGTACTTGCTCATCATTATTTTCATGTATGTGGGGAAGTTTATGGTTGATCATATTAGTAACTAGTTTGATTTTTCGATATTTTATGAGTTTCATTTTGTAGTTTCTCATCATTATTTTTTATTTGAAAATGTGTATTTACAATTCAAAATCAAATGGTACTCATTTTGGAATTGAAAACTATCATTGTAATCAAAGGAATTCATCCTAGGTAGAAAATGGCCACACTTGTCTAAGTTTATTTCATGATAAAAGGGGCACATATTAAGTAAATTGTTGATCAGTAAGAAAAGCATTGATTTTCAACCAGTTGATGGCTAAGAAAAGCATTGAATATAGAGTGAGTAAATTGAAATCGCTTAGTACAATCTTAATGAGAAATAGGTATTCTATGCATGGTAGAAGCGAGAAATTACGGTGTTGAAGAAAAGGGAATAAGTGGACATCTTGTGAATGTCAAATGAAGAGCAACATGATTTGATAATAAAAATGGTTGGACTCATCGAGTAACATAATTTTCCAAGAACGATATTAGGCAAGTCGGAAAATTGAATAAGAGTGGATTGTCAGGAAAAGAATATGTATGCACATTGAGGAATGTATTGGGTCAAGGATGAAATTCCTATATAGCTTGTTGAGCAAAGAAAATTGACTAGGTCTACTCACTGATCAAAAGGGAATGGTCTCTTTCTCAACAAATCTATATTTTAAAGGAACAATGAATCATATTGTAATATTCCATATATAAAAAGTATTCATAACATAAATAAATAGATAGAAAGTGTAGATGAGCACCAATATAACCATAACAACACCACAATAATACCAAAATGATGTCAAAATAATATCAAAAAGAACACTTTGATTACTGAGAGCAATGTTCACTTGCCTCTTCGAATGGGAAACCTCAAGTAGAGCTCTATTAGAATAATATCCAAGACAAGAGTTATCATAACCTTGACTCCTATTAATACTAAATATGTCTATCAAAAGAACCATCCAGAGGAAGATCCTTCTAGAAGAGGAAGCTTCTATTAGGTATTCTTACATTGGACTTATTCTTCCTTATTGTTAGGCCTTATTATATTGACTCTTATTACATGGAAATATATTATTCTACCTATGTGAGGGGTTAGGTCCCTAACATGTCCTCCCCCTTAAAAACAACCTTGTCTTGAAGGCTTGAGATGGGGAAATTGTTGCAGAATGGTAGTTGGTTCACAAGTGGCATTTGTTGAAGTTGTATCTTTCCACTAGACTGGCACTTCCTTGATGGTTTTTTGATGTATCTGATGCTCACATTGGTCAAAAACTGCTTGTGGTTGTAGCCAAATGGATCCTTCTTCGTCCAACTCAGAAAGGCTGGTTTGAGTTTGGCATGTAGTTCCAATCACCTTCTTTAAGCAGAAAACATGAAAACCATGATGGAGTTTAGAATGACTGGGAAAAGATAACTGATAGGCCACCTTTCCCATGTGCTTGAGAATGGTATAAGGACCATAAAATTTGGGTGCCAATTTTGGACAATGGTCAGCCTTGAGGGAACCTTGATTGTAAGGTTGCAATCGAACAAACACCTGATCCCCTTTTACAAATTGACATTCAGAGAAACCTTGATCTACTTGTTGCTTCATGTGATTCTGTGCCATGAACAAATTCTCTTTGAGGGTAAGGAGAATAGCCTCTCGAGCTGTAAGAGTTTTGTTAATCGCCTGGACCTTCGAGACACTTGGAAAATATGAGATAATTGAAGGTGGATTT
The DNA here is from genome assembly GCA_010110895.2 of Picea sitchensis. Lineage (NCBI taxonomy): Eukaryota > Viridiplantae > Streptophyta > Pinopsida > Pinales > Pinaceae > Picea > Picea sitchensis. Next base: position 62,776 of record SNQJ01S0108140.1, read on the forward strand.
TGTCCATATACCTCTACAAAAGGAGTCATGCGCATAGATATATGGTACAAAGTGTTGTACCACCATTCTACTAGTGGTAACCATTGAGCCCACTGATTCTTCCTTTCCGATGCAAAACACCTCAAATATGTTTCCAAAAATTTGTTGACAACTTCAGTTTGACCATCAGTTTGGGGATGATAAGTTGTGCTAAGATGCAAATGGGTTCCTTTGAGTTTGAACAGTTCTTGCCAAAAATTGCTAGTGAAAGTTCGATTGCATTCAAAAACAATAGAATGCAGCATGCCATGAAGCTTGAAGACCTGATTGTCATTCTTTCCCATTCCTTTTCATTTCTTTCCATGCTTGCTCATTATGGCTGATGCACTTGATTGTGTGAACATATAACTTGGTGACAACAACATCCTAGTAGCACGGTGGTGCTTCAAGTATATAATTGGTTTTCTTACATTTTCTTTTAGTTTGCTTCTTTTTATTTCCTTAGGATTTATAAATAATAATTTTGGGGAACTGTAAGAACCCCCCCACACACACACACACTAATCCATGTGTGAAACAGGACCCATAAACCAACAAAAAGGTCTCAAATATTATCAACATTTTGGAAGAACTCTCTCCATCCTAGTAGCAGCTGGGATCTCAATATCTGCCTCGCAAAAAGAACAAATAATGACAACAGTCAAGAACCTATCTGCCTCTCTAGAAGTGATAGAAAAACAATACTTTCATGAGATACATCCATAATAATATTTATAAGCCTCCGTTGATCATCCTTTCCAACCTGTAGAAGAGATTGAATAATCATTCAATGGAGAGAAACTGCTAGAACTTGACATCGAGGAGTTCTTGACATGCATATCACCAGATCCAATATGCATACAAGAGACAAAAGAAGATGATCTGTGTGGAATGAAAGATGGAGGCATGCAGAGTGGTTTAAATGAGGAAGTGAACCAAGAAAATCAATATTACATTAAACATTGGTTCCATATGACAACAAGATTGAAGAACCACTCTCTTCTTCAACAACTCTCCACATCATCATCATCAAAGCAAATGGTTCTTCATATTCTGGTATATGAAGGCCATCATCATCATCAATATTCTCTATAATGTTTATAAATTTGAAAAAAAGGGGCCTCTATTGTGATATCCCCTAAAATAAAATATTTTTGAAATTTAAATTTGCTGGAAATTTAATTCCGCTTTTAGTAAATTCGAATTTGGAAATTTTTTCCATTTATGGAAATTCCGAATTTCGAATTTGATATTTGTAATTAATTATTATGATTGTTGGGAAGAATTCTAATTGGGACTAAAATAACTATTTGACTATGACACTTGTATAAAAATAGAAGATTTATATTAATTGCAGGAGGACAAATGGAACATCCATGTTAAAATCAACTGACCATGACTCCATGAGTGGGGAACAAGTTGGAACTACCTCTGGGCTAATTATTACAAGTGGAAAATCATAGATTTGGCCATTGGTAACCCCTGAAAATTAAGGGTTCAGAAAGCTGTGAAAATACCCCCCAAGGCAGGGAAAAAGACCTGGGAAAAATGGATATATAGCATATGCGAGGAGGCAAGATGTTGCCAAGTATGTTGGGGAAAATGATTTTTGAGCTCTCTTGCTATTATAAACACTACAGATTGAGTGTGAGGCAAGAGGATTCTACTAGAACAAATTTTCCTTATTGTTATTACCACTACTAAGTAAGTGTGAGGCAAGAGGATAACTACTGGAATTGAAGGACATTGTTGAGGAGGATTTTTCGAGTTACCCCTCATGGCTTCATGGTCAGGCTAGGGGGTGAACTGTGCAAGTGATTTGTCTGCCCCATTCTACGGTTGGAAGGAACATGGTTGTTCCCTCTATCTTCTCACGAATTTGTTCAGACATGTTAAATTTTCTCCTTCTTTGTTCTGAATCATTTTATATCTGATGTGATGTGTTTATTAAATAGGAACTGAAATGATTTCCATTCTTTGTTCCGAATGATTTTATATCTGATGCAATGTGTTTGTTAAATCGGAAATGAAATGAGTTCCATATTCTGTCTAAATGATTTTATATCTGATGCATTGCATGTGTTAAATCGGAACTGAAATAATTTCCATTCTCTGGTGAATGACTCAATCACTGATGTAATGCATATTCTAAGTATGATAGAAATTAATGTGTAGGAAAAATGAGTTTTAATTCATGAAGCCTAAAGACTGACAAAGAACATAGGGTAAATCTAATCTTGAGTGACCCCTCTCTGAACGAACGACAGAATTGCCCTTTTATTTGTTGAAAGAATTATGCATGGCTAAATTCTGGAAGCAATTGCCTCTAATTTAAATTCATTGCTATTTTCTTTCTTATGTGTTTTCTGAGTGAAATCAATGCTAAGATTGGGTATATTGGGAGTGTAGTTTATCCTGTAATTTCATTAATCTAACTGTATGAATAATGTCAGGAACAAAATTACTGAGTTTGTAAAACTCTGTTCATGTTTTCTTTTTTCGTCTTTTCGGAGTTTTTTTTGTTCAAGTTGTGAGGAGTTATTTTGTTTGTGCAAACTCCGAAACCCCGAAGTGCTGGTCCCACTTTCCTTTCACATTTTCACAATTTGGGAGTTTTAGTGTGTTGGTGTTTAGTATTTGGAATCCTGAAGTTTCGAACCCCGAAACCCTGAAGTGTTGGTGGCACGTTCCTTTTACATTTTCGCAATTTGGGAGTTATAGTGTGTTGGTGTTTGGTATTTGGAATCTCGAAGTTTTGAACCCCGAAACCCCAAAGTGTTGTTCACGGTGAATGGAAATTTTACCTTCTCGAGTTCACGGTGAATGCTGCCTGTAACGGCCGGTGCCTGCAGCGAAACCTCAGGGGGTGCCGACGCCCTGGCCTCGTCTCGGTCCAATCTGCTGATCAATGCCTCGGACATGCGCTGAAAATATCTCATCACCTCAACAACATCGCCAACTGCTATCTGCTCCTGTTCAAGAACCTGCTTGCTTCCCTGGGGGTTAGACCCCTCATGCGTGGATGCTACTGGAGGCGTCATGCCTCCTCCCCTAGCACCCCGTCGTCTGCCTCCGCAGCGTCCTCTAACCATGATTACCTGTATGCACACAATCAAATCGATCAACAACAGTATAATCAATCTAATCATGTCAACGAAATCCATAGCGAATCCCAAGTCACGGGTCGAACCGGCTCTAATACCATATGTAACGACCCTCCTCGTTATGACAACAACTTTGATAACAGGTGCAATTTTTTTTTTTGGTTTAAAAGTGTGTGCGCGCGTGTAGAAGGGAAAGAGACACACTTGACTCTATGTCGCCACCCGACGACTAACTAGACGCCACCACGATGATCACAATCAAGAATACGCAAGTCACACAATAGGTACTGCAAGCATTAAGACCATAGACACAAGGTGCACAACGCAAACAGTTAACGACATACTGGGTCATGCACAGTACAAACACAGAGGGAAGAATCCATGGTAGTAGATCTTACTATTTATGCATAGGAAAGCAGGGCGTTTAATCTTAGTTCTCTGCTCCGGAGAGAGAGAAGGTCAGATAGGCTCCTGGCCGACTGCTCAGGTAGAAACTAGTAACTCCGTCAGGTGTGTCGTAAGAGTGGAAACCCTGCCTTTAAAGGGCACGAGACTCTTGATACGGCACTGGATTCTTTACACAAAACACTCACACACAGACACAGCTCCTAAGGCTACTTGGGGGTGTCTACATCCCACCCGATACAAGCAGACCCAACAAGACATTAACAATGTGGTAGAACAATAAATAAATGAAAAACCTCATCCTCTACGGAAGGTGCAAGAAAAAGGACTCAGGCAAGGACCAACCAATAACTAAGACCGGGCATTCCTACGCCCCGACTGTGATTGATTACTGACCAACTGCTCCATTAATTATCATTAACCAACGAATACCTTAACATAAGGTAAAAACCAATAATCTCAACCCCCATTATTTAGTTATAAAATCATTTTGCACTAGTTCAAGGACAAGCAATAATCACAAGCACAATGCATTTTTCTGTTAATCGCCATAAATGAGCACCAATATCATTACCATAATGGTAAACCTACGAACATTTACATTCTCCATATTATCTTACCTTGCCTTCCAATTTATTACCATACTTTACAATAACCTTACAAAATATTAACATTGCAATTTAAATATCATCCTTAACATTTCAATTTAAACAAATATTAACATTGCAATTTAAACCTCATCATTAACATTTCAAATTAAACAAATATTAACCTTGCAATTTAAACATCATCATTAACATTGCAATTTAAATGATAATAACTTGACACTTTAATTGTTAACATCTACAATGGAACCATAATATCATTACCATAAATGCTAGCATCATTACCTTTTATAATATAAGACTTACAAATTGACTAACTATTTTCATAACAAATTACAATATCCCTTCCAAAAGTGACCACACCATGGTAGTGACCTTCACTATACTAATCAACTTACTAGTTCCATTACCCCTTAACGATATCTAATTAAATTCCAAGATATAAAATTAATATTACCAACAGTTCATTTCTAGTAATAAACATTCATATAAGGATATAAAATAATATAAAAGATGGACTAAATAAGAGAATATTAAGAACTTGAAATTTTAATAATTCAAGTAAATTAAGGAATTTAAAAGATGAGCGAAATTATTAGTTAGCTTTAACAACCCTGAAAGTAGAATGGAAATCAACCCATAAAATAGGGAAAATATAACTAATAGAATGCGAGCGACAATGTTTACATAAATCAATAACCCAACTTCAATTACATACAACGCACCATCAATCCATATCACCACCTCTACTTATGTACAACTCATCATCATTCGGGGGTTAAATTAAGTAGCATTGAATTTTCTTTTTTTTTAAACGTCAATGATTATATAGTTAATCATAGACCTCTAATTACGCACAACTCAGTCATTCTGGCAATAAAATAATAATAAAATTCACTACAGAAAGTAACCTAATAATCAAAATTCCGGGAAGGTGACAGAATGTTTTCCTTCTATCTGAAGGAGGGTCTATTGTATTTACTCTTCACCAACCTAAAATCCCCAGGTCGCGGGTCGAAGAAGGGGGCCTATTCTACTATATTCTGGGTTGACATAAACATCTGATCATTAAAAGTAGTGCATGAGTCTTAAAATGAATCAGCAACAAACACCCACTCTTATCATTGGGATAAAATTTGCTTCCAATAATAGACTTTTTATGAATGAAACATTTAATAAATAAAACACCATCCATCCTTTAATATTTAAAGTTGTTGGGCGATTTCAAAATAAAAAAAAACCAGCAACAGGAACTTTCATAAGGAATGAAAAGGATAATAAAAGACCGTCCATCCCTTAATATTTAAAATGCTGGGCGATTCAAGAAAAATAGCAACAGGAACATCCCACTCCCATTATCATGATAAAATTAACCTGTTAATAATCGACTTATATGGATGAAACTTCTAAATAAAAAGGAATACAGTCAACCTTAATTATTTTAACTGCAGGGCGATTCTAAGATTATAAGGTATTGTCATACAAAACAAAACGGATGTAGTATTGACGCTTATCTCTTCACATTTTTGTAAACAAGTCATGTTCATTGCCAGGACCGTAAACTATTCGCCCTTACATTTATAAACGCCCATATCAAAAATGGAATTCCCCTACATTATAAATGCCCATACCATAAACGAAATTCCCATACATTATAAACGCCCACCGAAGTTATAAACACCCACAGTAAAATACAAACGCCCACGGAATAGTAAAAAAAATGCCCCAGTGAAATAAATACATGCCCTGACAGAAAGATCAACGCCCACAGTAGATTTCAAATGCCCCAAAATCAATGCCCACGGTAGATTTATATGCCCACCAGCATTCAACAATACCCAGTAGGTTTTAAACGCCCACCAAAAATCAAACGCCCAGAATAAATGCAAAATGCCCACAGAATAGCAAAAACGCCCCAGTGAAGTAAATACACGCCCCGACAGAAGAATCAACGCCCACAGTAGATTTTAAACGCCCAAAAATCAACGCTCACAGTAGATTTATATGCCCAGGGACCCGAATATAATAACCATAAACCCAAAACAGATTTACCAGAAACCCCAAAAATGTACTAAATATAAAAACGAAATAACCATAAACCCAAAACAAATTTACCAGAGACCCTAAAACTGTACCCAATATAAAAACGAAATGTCCAAATACAGTTTGCGGGAACAGAGTCGAATGAAACTCCGAAACTGATTGCCAATGCTGATCTTCAGAAAATACCCTTTTTTTTTCTTGCAGAGTTTAAAGGACGAGGAAATAACATCTTACAACATTACAATCATAATCGCATCAGTAAATAACTATGCATTCTACTCTACTAAACACATGAGCATACCGTTGCCTTATTGCTTACCGCAAATGACTCATGTGCTCCATGCCGCTCCTGCTCACCGACCATAGAGACTACACCGGTACCTCCCAGCCAAACGCTAGGGGTACTCTGCTTCGTCCTTAGCCCCCCGAGCCGCAAAGGGGCCACACACAATCCAGACAGTAACCTAGCTTCCCAGCCTGCCTCCAAGGCTGAGCTACCACTCTAATACAACTGAGAAAATCCCCAACTCCTCACAAGTAATCAGTCCACTTTTCAATTTTGACAGCATAACAATACCTCATAGCCCATCCCCCTTTCCCCCATGCCGCTTTCTTTTTATCCAGTTTTGACCTAAATCACATTTATTTTAAGTTTTAATCAAAAACCCTCTAAAAATTCTATGTCTTACAAGTGTCACTCATCCCCCACGTTTCTCCAAAATTCCTTTTCCCTTTTTTTTTTCTTTTTAAAAAAACTCAAAAAGGTAAATGTGCTAAGCATCTTTTCATTTTTTTTTTTTTAAATTCATATATATATATATATATTATACTCCAACTTGTTAAATAATTTTATTACTTTTGGTTCAATCTGAGTTTATGTATGAGTTTTAAGGAATATAGTTTAGTCCCTTAAGAATTCAATTTATTCACTAATGGTTATGCGTTCTGTCAATCAAAACTATGGCTTTTGGTATTTGTTTATTTATGAATTAGTTTAATTTTTGAAAAACTATTGCGTTCATAAGGGAGTTATGCTTTCAATAAGTTAATGAACTCTCATTGCAGCTTGCGGTTAAAGAAGGAGAGGCCTTCAATGAAATTTATTGTCTGAGTTAACCAAAACTGTACTTATGTAATAGGATTAGGTCAAGATTCATAGGGGATATTTCATTTAGAATTAGGGTTAGGCTCTTTTTTTTTTAGAGTTAGAGTTAGGGCCTTTTTCCTTAAGGTTAAACGAAATTTTTATCTTAGAGAGCTTTTTTTTTTTACTTAGGTTTAGATTTTGAACTGGACAATGATTTGTTTAGGGGTGTCGTTTTAAGAGTTTATTAAGGCATTATTGTCTTAGGGATATTTAGGTTTGTTTCCTTCATCCACATCAATGCGACATGCCCTTCAGGACGCACCACGTGCTCCAAGGGTGCC
>SNQJ01S0108141.1:0-29503 GCA_010110895.2 Picea sitchensis
AATAATGAGTCATCTATACATTTTTCCAACAATGCATCATATACCAATGGAACCACATCGATCCATCTTCATCATCTATCAATGACAACTCATTGATCCATCTTCATCTATGCATTCTCATCAAGGACAATACATATTATATTGCATAAATCATCAATCAATCAATCCTTTGAAATCAATCAATCACTTGACATCAATCAATCAAACCATTGGCATCAATGACAACATGATCCAACAGTTCTTTTGCATTTTATAGTCTTTTGCATTTTCAAACAGTCATTAATAGAATCTTAGTTTCATTGTATTACTATGTTCTGTGCCATATCTCCGTGTATTTCCTTGTTATATATCTGTTACATTTCTACCTTCATATCGTTCTAAAAATAATATGGGTCAGTGGTATTAGAGCATGTTACACATTATTTTGGTCACCCCTATGATCACCGATGATATGTGTACTGCTTACTTCTATGTTCCCTGAAGCTACTAAAGAAATGAGACTTTCTCCCTGGGAAATATAATCATCCATCTTTTCTTAAAAACCTTACCAAACAAGATCGTCGCACCTTGCCAAATGTTTAGGGTGTGACAATTCTTGATCGTTGCATTTTGCACCATAGTGGGCTGCAACATTGTCACAAGCTTCTTGTGTTCAGGGTGCGATGATGCTCAAACAAAGGAGAAAGGTGAAATTCTCGAAAGTTATAGAATGGAAGCTTCGAGAGGATGAGGTGGCCTCCGATCGGTTTGGATATTAATCGCTTATATGATTTAGTGGGATCATCCTAATCTCTTAAGAAATCCCTCTTCACCATATAAAAAGAGGGATCTCTCATGGGAAAGGCTAGGCTGGCTTATGCATGAAGAATTCTGCTGAAGATTGTGCTTGTGATAACTTTGTTTTATCTTTCCAAGTCAGGTTGTGAATACTCTTCATCAAAATAATTGGAGAAAAGGTGTGTGTGTTGAGGCAAAGGACCATTGGAAGGGACCTTGCAACATCAAGGCATAGGTTGTATTCTCCACTTTCATCAATATAATGTGACAATACATTTCTTCCCTATAAAAGTGTCTTCATTTTTATTGTATAACTCCTTGATTTTATACATAGATTTCCTAGGAATATATATATCGTTGCTCTCTTTATTTGTTGGCTTGTGTCTCTTAATAGGTTCAATATCCCACAAGTCTAAGGATGGAGTAAGGGCAACTCTAGCAAGGATCAAACAATGTTTAAATGGTATGTCATTTATCCCTCTTCAAACTAGTTTATATCACAATGAAATCTAAGGAGAAGCTTGTATTCTTCTCTGTTTTGTTCTAATTTCTTGTTGAAGTTAGAGAGATCATTTTTTGTCCACACTTACCGATTTTTCCAATAAAACAATTGGTGACCATACTAGGGAGAACGTCCTCTTTTGGTTTTTGCTTCCTTTTTTGCTTTTGTCTTGCCTTCTGAGTCATTGGGTGATCCATGTTGACTCTCTGGTCTTGAAAGTTCATTTGGAAATCCTGTCCTCTATTCACTTTTCCTTCATTTTCAATCATCATCCCACCCTACCTGTGAAAACCAGTGAGATGACATCACACTATGTATTTCTCACTTCCTGCGACGATCCTTGGTCGTCGCACTGTGTCCTTTTGCTGCTTGCGACGATTCCTGAAGAAATTGTTTTGAGTGACAATCAATTTTTCCTCTTTTCCCAGATTTGTGATCATTTCTTGGAATGAACTTTTGATCCTGTTGAATGATTCTTCACAGCTTGGTTTTCAACTTTTAAATTAAAATTTATCATTTCTCAAGTGTTAGGAGTCTTTTTTATAAGCTTCAAAAGTTTTATCTTTGACTTATCGCTGCAAGGTTATAATCTCTGGGTTTCATCCTTGAGTGCTTGTCATTTAACTTGTTAATGATCTTTTGTGAGTTTTTGTTTGTCGTTGATTAGAAAATGATTTGTGTTTCCATTAGATAAATGGGTTTTCTTGCTTTTACATTTTCGGTTGCATTATGAGTTAAATTTGAGAAATTGTGTTGTGAGTGCATTCATTTTCTTGAATACCTTTTTCTTTTTGATTCAGATCTCTATTTTTATTTTGAAAATAAAAAGAATTGAACCTTGTCTTTATCTTCGTAGTATTGACAAGATATTTTTTTCATTCAAGTTTTGTTTAAAAAGAGAAAAATGGAAAATTCGATACATTTAATTGTTTGACGTCAAGATTGTTCAAATTTGATAGGATTTGTATTTTGCAACTTGTTGTACTCTGAAAAAGAAAGCCTTCTCTCTTATGTAATTAGAGTTCATCGAACGAAACATTTGCATCTCATCTCTCTTTTCATTTTGTTGAGTCAAGGTCAAGCACTTCATCAATTTCATCTCTGTTTCCTTTATCAGTTAAACAACAACCATTAAAATTAAGCGTAATTGTAAAATTTATTTAGTAAATTTTATTTTCTAGAACTCTTATACACCAACATTAGCTAGGGATAGTGCTTTGGAATAGGTTGTGAGGAATACTCGCCAAAGCATCAAAACACACAATAGTATCTTGTGATAGGGAGAGTTAAATCCACTTGCTACATTTTGTCCTGGGAAGCCCTTCTAACACAAGGGTCAATCACGAGGTCACATTAAGGCCAACAAAGTTACTCACCCTGCTTTGCTGGTCCTAGTGTAGTGAATGCGTGTATTATTGGGGGTCACTTGAGAATAAAATCCCGTGTGGAACTTCTCGAGGAGATTTCAGGCTTAGATACCCTGCCCTTGCGTGTATATCAGACTGTCAACTGCTTCCCCATGAATCATTTTCGTAATTGGTAACCTTAGTACCCTATCGCTTTAGGGTATTTAAACAAGGTGACTATGGAGGGGAAAGTCTTCACAGTACCTGGAATCGACGTTGGCCAAACTCACTCGGGCTCCTTGGAGGGTATACCCACAATTATGTGTGGGAGCTTGCATAGGGTGTAAGTCCGTTAAGCAGGTTGTCAATGCAACTTTTCCACCCGCTTTACCCCAGCCCCTTCTTGTCTTGATATCGTGACGTTGGATTTCATTACCAACTAGTGATTTCGAAATAAGAATATTTGTTTGCATGCTTGATATCTAGATCTTATTATTGGAGTGTTGTTTGTTTTATCTAGTAGGACGTAGATCTTTTTTATTCTTTTTTGGGTGTGGCCAAAATTGTCCCTCATTGTTCACGTAGGATGCAAGGATTTCCTCTGGAAGAATACGCCCCTTTTCTTCCTAATTGACCAAAGGGTCCTTCTCCTAAAGGAGAAATCAATAACGACGTATCCTCTGAGATTGGGAGTTCTACTCCATTGGTTGAATCATCACTCCCTGTAAATCCGTTATTGAATGTTATACAAGACCCAATTTTTCTCCGAATAAACTCTTCGGGAGACGTTGTTGTTTAAGACTATACTAGAATACCTTCAAGACCTTTCTTAGATTCCAATGTGGATGATCCACCATTTCACAGTGAATCATTTAGAACTCCAGTTCATACTTCTGGAATTTTTAATCATAGTTTAGTCCCTGTCCGTTATTTTTGGAGGACTTCCTCGGGACGTGATATTTTTGATAAACTAGGTATGAATCCAAACCAACCTACGTCATCACATATACCCGTTACTTCTACTGCTTATGCAGTCCCTCTGGATCATTTTATTGGCACAACAAGCAATGTTATTACAGTTTCAGGCTCGTTGTTGGTTGGTACACATACAATTCTTCCTCTCCATCTCTCTAGCTATACCATAGTCCCACAAGTTACGCATGTTTCTCCTGGAAGTTCGGTAAAAACTCAATCTCCTATTGGAACGCCACTTCCTCTTAGATCAAATCCACCACTTCCACCTGGGTATAACATTCTTAATAATTATATTTCTAATCCTACCCAGGGTCCATCCAAAGGACCTAGTCTTTTTGTTCCACCTGGGTATAATGATGCTAGTGGTTTTGTTTCCACTCCTACCTAGGTTCTATATGGAGGGTCTGACATTCCTCCACCACCCGAAGGATCTAATCTTCCTGGCCCAAGTAGCTCCAATAATCTTGGAGGCACAATTCATTATGTTACTTTTGGTTTTCAACTTCCTGTTGGAGGTCAACCTCCAGTTGGGGGACAACCACAAGTTGGGGGTCATAACCCAGTTTACGGGAAATATACACCTGGATTACAAACCCAACCTTGGAATTTTCCTTTCCAAGGAAATCAACAACTTCCTGGGGGGGGGGGAATCCCCAGTGTGGTTGTCAATTTTGTTATCAGACAAATCGGTAAGTGAAGACACAAACTGATCTCCCTAAATTCAACAAGAAATTATAACAAAACAAAGAAAAATACAAGCTTCTCCCTAGATTTCATTGTGATATAAACTGGTTTGAAGAGGGATACATGACATACCATTTAAACATAGCAATATGCTCCTTGTCATTTGTAGTGCATGTCCTCGACGAGGTCAAGGTATAGAGATTTGGGTCTCAAGCTTGTTTCTTGTCAAGAAAACCGCTCTCACACGCCCAATAAACATCCCATGGCGGAAGAAAAGAGGGACGATGGGGTAGGATATCCTTTCAAACTTTTTCTCGAGGAATCCCTTGCACGACAAAAGAACAAGATGATGGATAATTTCTCCTAGATCCTCAGGAACTGCCGACAACAATGGACATACCTTCAACCAACAATCACTTCATAGGTACGATGCCCTTCAAGGTACAATTCAACTTTGGTATTCCTTTATTTGAAGTTCAGATAGACATCGACGCTTTGGAAAAATGATTAAGTATGCTAGAGGGTTATTTCTCTGTCCAAAATTTTTCCAACAGTGAAAAAATCACCTTTGTGCTTCGTAAGGCCCTTCCTCATGCCAAATATTGGTGGGAAAATTACTGCGAGAAACATGCCAAGGAAGATTCTCCAATTTTTGGGCCATGACCCACTTGGGCGGATTTTGTTGATTCCCTCAAGGAACACTATTACTTTGTTGGAAATTATGATGACTAGTACATGAGATGAACCACACTGCGCCAAGAGAGGGGCAAACAATGTCAGAGTTCACAAATAACTTCCATACCTTGTGCACCAAGATGGGTATCAAATACTCCAAGCGACATATGGTCCTAAAATACCATGGGGCTCTAGACAGGTACATCCAAACCAAAATGTAGTTTCTGAACATCTCGTCATTGGGAGCCACTTATTGGGATGCTATCAAAATTGAGGAAAAATTTAAGCAACAAAACAAGTGGGAGTTCATGTCTGTAAATCCGCAACAACCAAATTATGGTAAGGGTGGACCTAACTCCCAGGCCAAAGGATAGAGCAATGATGGCTATCCCTAGGGTAACCATCCCAGGACACCAACAAAGAAGGGTAATGGGAAGTCGAAGAAGGACACTGGAAAGTGGTGCGAGTTCCACAAAATCCCTTGGCACAATATTGATGAATGCCACTCCAAAAAATCATTGTTGTATGAGACGAAATCCCCAGGGCCATATGCTGACTCATACATTGATTTAGAACTAAAAAAGGGAAAGAGGATCATTGACGCAAAACCCAGTGTCACCATTTCTACCACAAAATTCCATCCATAGGAACCGAAGGATCCTGAATAAGGGGAGTGCCTCTTCCACTCGCAAATGTGGGTGAAGGGGACCCCACTCCATTTCATTGTTGATAGTGGTAGCCAAAAGAACCTGACATTAGTAGAGGTTTTCAAGAGGTTGAACCTGACAATGACATCACATCCTCATCCATACACCATCAATTGTCTTATCCAGAGGCGAGACATTTGCTTCAACCAACAATGTCTCATGCACTATGACATCAAACCCTTCAAAGACAGGGTATTTTGTGATGTTTCCCCCCTTGAGGTTTGTGATGTTTTTTTAGGAAAACCATGTATGTGGAAACGTCATGTTGTTTATGAATCTAGGCCTTGTAGTGTCATTATTACTTTGGGAAATCAACTCTACAGGGTACCAGAGGCAGTCCCAAAGGCCACAGTCTCTTTGATATCCGTGAAGCAGTGCATAAAGGTGGTCTCTTAGACTGGGAGGTTTTTCCTCTTTATAGTTCGATTGGAAGGTGAACCTAATGTCACTGCAACTGTTGAAACCTCTACATGAGGTCTCTCTGCACAAGAACAACAAGTGGACAAGATAGTAGAGGAATACAAATACATATTCACCTCACCTACTGGGGTGCATGTGCACTGTTAGGTAAAGAACTTAATTGATCTTGTTATCCCATAGCCTAGGGATAAATAAGGAGATCACATCTCAAGGCCCACAGGTCCTAGACATGGAGTACCGAGAGCTAGACAACTTGAGAATGGCCCCGGAGGGCCCCTCTTTTCTTCAATGTAGTTCACGTATCACCAACAACAGTATCCATCACAACAGCCCGATCCTGAAGTAGCGATGATTCTTTCTCCATGAGGTAATGAGTCAGGGTATCATGGAATGTATCACTCTAATTTTTGAAGAAGTTGAACATGTTGTATTGAATCCTTCTTCATTTCATGATGTTTGCTTGGAAATTGTTCTCTTTTCCTCATTGATACCTGGAAGGGTGACATGGTGCCCTAGTAAGTTGATTTTGATTTAGGATGGGTTTCTATTGGGTGGATCTATGAAAATTCATCATCCATTCCCTCCATACTTACTACTTTCCATATTTATTCCTTCCATATCCCCTATCCTTATTTGGGAATTGGGATTGGCTACACTAAGAAGGGTTGTACATTACCTTGTGGGAAGAAGGGGCTAAAGGCCCAGAGGGTAAAATTCGTTGGAAAGAGTTAAAATCCAATGTTGAAACCTTTTATATGCTTCTCCCAGGGATCCCAAAGGCCAGAAGAAAAGGGGACCCATAAGATAACATAAACACTCAAGGTACTAGTTGATGGATAGGAGGTCTCATCACGAGTCGACCAATTATGACCATGGGAATGTAGCGGTATGAAACTACCACCTATCTGGTCACCAATCTAGTTTAGTGGCTCTTGGTGGCATATCCAAGAGAAAGGGTGTCTCATCAAGAGCCAACCTTCTCATTTCTGTGATTTTTTTGTGGATAACGCTGTCACCTCTGGTCATCAAGCCAGGACAATGGCCCTCAACTATTTCCTTGAAGCACAAGAGAAAAATATCAAAAGAAATAAAGATAAGAATAAAAGGCAATGAATGGGATAGGAAACAATTGCATTCATGACAAGGTGTATATCTCCCTATACAAAGGCACCCACAGGTAAGAATTTACATTTCCATGTTATCACATGAACCCCATGCCACCTCATACACTTACATGACTTGGACTAGACTCCACTTGGGAAACACCCAAAACTTAAGAGAGGTTAGACCAATAGGACTCCCTGAGACCCTCTCCAAACCTAACTTGTCAAATTGAATAATGTCTTTGAGCATTTTTTTGGGGTTAAGGGGGTTTTGATGCACATTTTTGGGATATTTAATTATTGGATATGATTTACATGCTATGATCCTTGTGGATTATGAACCCCTGGAGGGCGTACTTGTTGTTTTTTCAGGACCTTTCTCGGTGGACATGTGCACATGAGGGAATGATTAGATCATACTTTCATAGGGCTCAAATCCCACCGATGGATGCTGAGACCCCAACCCATGGGCATGACAGGGATTGAAAACTTGCACCGGGAGAAAGAAGAACGTTGCCTTTGGAGGTACCTTGGAAGAGCTAGACCCAGGGGATCTTTCTCCTCCCACATGGATGTTATCCCTTGAGGGTCATGGACGTCATCATGGATACCCTAGACGTCATCCATAATTGGTTTTGTAATCTTAGATGGCATCTATGAGGCATTGTCACATGTGGGTAGGGTTTTAGGCCTTTGGAGGCCCAATGTTTCACCTTCCCTGCCCAGTGTTCCATACTTGGGGATCAAATTCACCCTATAGGGGCATGACGTCACCCCTGGAGTGATTCTTAGATGCAAATTAATTTTGTTTTGTCCAGATTTAATTTGTGTAAAAAACTAGTGAGGTAAGCCCAATAATTAGGAACTGAAATAAATTTTAGGTTAAATTTTGTATAAATAAGAAGAAAGTGACATTTATTTTCAACACAACTTGTCATTTGAGACAAGAGGTCTGAAATTTTCACCCTATTAGGGTTATTGGATGAAATTGTGAGGCACCATTGTTTAAGGCTGATTTTTGCAACTTGGATCAATTTGGAAGTTTTATGGTGATCTTGCATGTATTCTCATGATTATTCTTGGTGCAAGTAAGTGAAATGTGCATTTTTTCATCTATTGAATGGTTTATTGTAGGATTTTATTTTCTTATATAAGATTATGAAATTGCATGGTGTATTTAATGCTTGAAGTAAGAAACTTAAGTTGCTACTTTATTACTTTTTATTTGCCAAGCTTTTCATTGAATTGATCTAGTAACTAGTGAAACCCTAGAGCCCTAAATTGTTATCACTCTAAGGGTTTGGACTTGGTTATTGTTGCATAATTTTTACTCCATAAACAGGCTAAGGAAAGCAAGGCGCTAGGGCCTAGAATTTTCTACACCCTAGCATTTTGTCTCTTGAGGCCAAAGTCTAGGAGGACTTAATTTATTACTTCTCCTATACTTTTTCCCTCTTAGAATTTTGTGAATCATCATTAATTTGCAACCTTAGAATAAGCCGTCCTCCTTGACTCCATTACCCTTGAAGGAGCTTGTCCTCTTCTCTTACTTCTTGACAAGACTCAACTCAAACTCTTTCACTTGATACTCTACTAATTTGCTAACCTAGTCTAGAAATACTAACACCTAATTTTTTGTTGTCATAATCATTTCTATAGCCTTTCTTAGAAGCTTATATCAGCCTACTAACTGTCTAAGTCATCCTAGAATTTGTATAAGGTAAGGTACTATCAATAAGTGTTAAAGTGTATGCTTAATTTCCTTTCTAGAGTGCAAATTTTGAAGTTGTTTCCACCGTCATAGTTGTTGTTACAACCACTTTTGTAGCCCCTAACAACGCTAAAATAATCCATAAAACCATTGGGAATTTGTACTAAGAAAACCATAATAATTGGATATTGAAGTAGTGTCTTATTGCTTTATTATATTACTTTTATGAAGTGGTTTGCATTGTTGTCATCATCATTAATTAATGTTGTTGTAAATGTTTGGACAACCATTTAAGTCATTTATTGACTTGTGTTTATCTTGAAAAGTGTGAGTGACAAAGAATTATCAAGTTTTCAAGACTCTTGTATCTCTTCCTTGTCATCATAACTTGCACCTTTAGAGATACATTGCTGCTACTGTAATCTCACTTTTATTGTATAGTAAATTTTTCAGGAAGCACATAATTTGTTTAAGAATTCATTGATTATAGTAGTTTCTACTAATGTTTGATGTTTCGTTGGTAAAGGGCAGGTACAAACCGATTCTCATTTTCCCTTGTCCCTTTAAAATTCACCAAAGTGACTTCTTCTGTTGAGTGACCTACAGAGAGGGGTGGGTCTTCACCATATATTTTTTCCCTTCATCAACCAACTAGGTCCTGGGACATCTCCCTTGGAGTGAGGCTTTCTTCCTCCTAAAAATAAAGAGGTACCCTATTGGGGTGACAATGATAGGGTTACCTACGTGTTACATCAATCTAAGCCTACTTGCCTTTAGGATTTAGGAAAGTATAGATTGTGCAATAATAGATCTAACACCTGGTGCTCCTCTACATAATGACATTGTGTACAGGTGTTCTGTTATGGAGAATGAATAAATCAAACACTAGATCCAAGAGCCAATTATGAAGGGCCACATTATACCAAACTCCTCACTTTGCAAGAGCCCAATTGTTCTACTACAGAAGAAGGATGGGACATGGGGACTTTGTATTGATTACAGATCCATGAAAAAGATCATAGTCAAGAACTGGTACCCATTTCCCCAGATTGATGATCTTCTTGATTAGCTCAAGGGAGCCAAGTTTTTTTAGTAAGATTGATTTGAAGTCAAGCTACCACTAGGTACCAATTGAGAAAATGGATGTGTGGAAGATGACCTTCAAGTCTAAAGAAGGTCTATTTTAGTGGTTGGTCATGGATTTCGGCTTGACTAATGCCCTGACCACATTCACACAGATGGTGAATGATATATTATGGCCATTCACAAACTCCTTTGTGGTTGTATATTTGGATGAAATCCTCATCTTCGGCAAAACTTGGGAGGAACATTTGGAGCATATTCAAGAGATCTTGGGCACCTTGTAAAAACACAAGTTATATGCCAATTTGGAGAAATTTTCCTTCGGCATGCAGATAATACAATATTTGGGATACATCGTGGATTATCAGGGTGTACATATGGATCCAACCAAGATCCAAGTCATCTGCGATTTCTCGGCCTCAGAGAAAATGACCGAGCTCTACAGCTTCTTGGGGCCTCGCCAACTTATGTCGCTGATTTGTGTTGGGGTTCTCTCATATTGCTTGGGCCCTAAGCTAGGTGACCAAGGATGGAGTGAAGGCCAATTTTGTGTGGTCTTCGCCCCAACAGAAATATTTCAATGATTTGAAATCTATCCTCTGCTCAACACCAGTCCTTATTCTTCCAAATCTGCAAAAACCATTTGAGATCAAGACAAATGCTTCAGATTATGCTATCGGTGCAGTCCTCACTCAACATGGTCATCTGGTAGCCTATCACAATGAAAATCGATTTTATACTATTCACAGATACCTGACCTACGACAAAAATATGTAATCCATTGTGTAGGCATGTTGACAGTGGAAGCATTACATTATGGGGAAGGAAACAATCATCCACATTGATCACAAGCCTCTACAATTCAAGCAGAAATAAGGAGAGTTACAGAATCACCACCATCAGAAGTGGTCCACATACCTACAACAATTCCACTTGAATATCAAGTACAAGAAGGGTATCACCAACCATGTATAGATTGCCTCAGTCGACCTCCGGTGGCAACACTAACTAAAATTCTTAACTCCTGTGGACATGAGACATCTAGATGGCCACAATTATACAATAATGACTCTCACTTTGCTACCACCTATTAGACATTGAGCACAAGAAACAAGGTTCCATACTTTCATCTCCAAGATGGATTACTATGCCATATGAGTCATCTATGTTGATTAAGGTTGGTTTTCATTGATGTCAACCCTTGAAGAAATCCCCATAGCACAAAGGTTTGGGTAATGGACCCAAGATTGTTTTATGTAAAGATGACTCATTATTGTTTTGTCATGGTTGATAAGAAGTAAATATGGATGAACTCCAAAGTGGTCCCCTTATGGTGAAATCCCTCACGGGAAGACACTTTGCGGAGTGAGAGAACCCATGCTTAATTGTGGAATAATGAGATGAAGGACAATGAATTTTTCAGTGAAACTATCCTAGATGGATAGTGCTTGTCATGCCATTTCTGGTGGTATGTGGAACGTCACATAAATCCTCACGGTTAGAGATTTATGACCATATGAATTTGGAGAACCCCTCACGAGTCTTATAGAATTTATTTTTATTTTTATTGAAGAAGACCTAAAATAAGGAAAGTATAATGCTACATGAAGATATAAATAAGAGGCAAAGCTCACTCATTAAGAATACACTTGTACATATTGTATATCTATTTTCTTGTGTAAATCTTCTTGTAAATACTTGTGGATACATATGAAGTGGTGAATGTCTGAGGTAACATGAAGGGTTGGTGATGAAATTCTCGAATTCACTGAAAACCCTATTTTCTGATGCATACGCGGGATGTTTGTGTATAGGGTGCGTATACATTGAAGGTATACACGAGATGGCTGTGTATAGGGTGAGTATGTACGTGGACTGACTGTGTATAGGGTGAGTATGTACGTGGACTGACTATGTATAGGGTGAGTACATGTTGATAAATCCATGAAACTTAAGAAGATGAAGGTACAAAGGTTCTAGATTCTGAGATCAAGCTCCTAGGAAGGTCTAGAGTGCTCAAATACATTAGATCCATACATTGGTTCAAAATGTATGTCTTATTTCTATGAATAGTTGGATTTTGATGTATGCATGAGGAATGACAATGGAGATTTGAGGATTCTCCCTAGAGAGACTAGTGGCTACATGGGATATTGTGTATAAGTTAGATCTACAAAAATACAGTGCTGGTATATTTATCATTGATACTTCTTGTTGAGGCACATCTTGTATTTCTTGGCATATGGCTAAGAGTTTTTATGGTACATGGTTGAGATCTTGTATTTATTGATGTATTGAGAAATTGAATATCAGAAAGGGGTTGATGACTAAGATAATGTGAGGGATATTATACTTGTTCATGATTACACATACCTATATGGCACATTACTAGAGAGAGACATACTTTCCTTGAGTAGAGGTTATGCATGAGGATGCATGCACAAGGTACAGTTACAGTTTGGATATAGTGACAGGTTACAGATCTATGTGAAAGAAGTTACAGAGGGTCAAAAGTTTTCAAGTGAAAGGAAACCTTAGTTTCAGAAGGCATACACGGGTTGCATAACAGATAGGGCGTGTACATACGCGAGCTGCATCACTACAGGCCGCGTATATGTTGTATTTTTTTGTAGATACATGTTCAGTTCAGGTACGGTTTGATTATAGGACATTTGTATAGATTGGATATAGGGCAGTGGTACAGGTTGATACAGTTGTACAACAATATATCTCACAGTGATAGGTTGAAAATGGTTCCATCATTCTACTTCTACATCAGGGCGGTTGGACGGGGCAAGGATAGGTGGTTGTAGCCACCTTCCGGTTGTAGCCGGAGAACATAGGGGGTTGTAGCCTCCTTTGGTTGTAGCCAGAGAATTGGGGAGTTGGAGCTTCCCTAAGGTTGTAGCCTGATAAACCAAGGGGTTAGAGCCTCCTTCCAGTTGCAGCTAGAAAAAAAAGGAAGTTGGTGCTTCTAATGAATGTAATTCTTCAAGACATATAAGAAAAATCATTCCATGGTTTTCTCCCGATTTGGGTTTCGTAAAACAATGGTGTACTGTGTATGTGTGTGATTGTTTATTTATTATTTCTCATTATTGTATAATAATTATACATTGATATAACATTTGTCGAAAAATGATTATAATTACGCTATTACTGATTCACCCCCCCTCTCAGTAATCCAACAATCTATGTGCTTCTTCAAGCGAGCGTGCAAATATGATCTGGTAAGATCATTACATCCGGGCAACGAGACATTTTGGTGTAGAGAAAATAGTGGCAGTACTGCAAAATAATTTTTATTGGCTGAAGCTTAGAAAAGATGTTTGTAAGTACATTAGATCATGCACTGCCTGCACATTTCCAATCCCGCCATCAAGAAAAATGGGCTATTCACCCATTTGCCTACTCGGGATAGGCCTTTGGAGTCCATCTCCATGGAATACATGTCCGATCTTACTTCAACCAAGCATGGGAATCATTATGTCTTCGTGGTCGTTGATCGATTCTCTAAGATGACAGGTTTGGTACCCTATAAGAAGAGCATCATAGCCAAGGCCACTGCCAAGCTCTTCTTTACACATGTTTGGGTTCATTTTGGGCTTCCACGCACTATTATCTCTGATCGAGACAGTAGGTTCCTGAGCACTTTTTGGTCCAGCCTACGGTCAATGATGGACACCAAGCTAACCAAGTCAACTTCCTTCCACCTACAAATTGATGGAAAAACATAGGTAGTCAACAAGATGATTGTCCATATCCCGAGGATGTATAATTCCAAACATCCACACACATGGGATGAAATTATTCCTTATGTTCAACATAGCTACAACAGAGCCCTTCAAATCTCTATTGGTCACAACCCTTTTCAGGTGTGCTTGTGGTTCCAACATTGGCCCCCATTGACGTAGTTTTTCCATTTGTAGTTGCATAAGAATGTTGGTTGTGGAGGTTGATTATCTTCCTGATTAAGAGGTTTGTTTCAACCATGCTTGGATCCCATTTCCTGATGGGGGGTGTGGGGGGGCTTTCCCCCCACTATTTTCGTCAAGGGGTTCCATGGGAGACGGTTCCCTAGAAGTGAAATTTTGGGAAAAATTGCCTTGTAAAATATTGTAATTTCATAGTCAATCTAAACCGTTCATTATAAGGTCGCAGATATGACAATAGAAGTTATGTTAGGGTTTTTACCCTAGAAGGCAACCCTCTTTTCATGAGGGAATTTTATTACAGCTATGTATGTGTGTGAATATTGTATTCTGAGAGAGGAGACTATGAGAGAAAGAAGAGGAAGTTACAGCGAGTGTGATGCAAGTTGTATCCCTTCATTTTGATGGAAAATAATGAAGTGGAAATTTCTCTAGTGGACGTAGCCCAAAATGGGTGAACCACGTATATCTGTGTCTCTATTGTATTGTGTATCCTCTATGTTTTATTTCCACATTTGTTTTATTTTATTTCTCTACGATCTTATTTTTTCTAATAGCTGGTATCAGAGCGAAAGGTAACTCATAGGAAAAGAGGGTTCCTGGTTCGAGTGGGAGCAATGGAGGAAGATGGAAAGTTTAGGATCAAGAAATTTAATGACCAAAACTACCAGTTATGGAAGATGCAGATGGAAGATTATTTATATCAGAAGGATATATTCCTACCATAGGGCAGAATAACAAAGAAGTTGACGACCACGAAGGACGAAGAATGGGAGGTTCTTGACAGAAAGGCATTAGGAATGATTCGGTTGAGCTTGGTAGTGTTGGTGGCTTTCAATATTTCAAAAGAAAATACAAGGAAGGACTTGATGGACACATTGTCCAAACTGTATGAAAATCTCTTGGAATCCAATAGGGTATTTATAATGAAGCGATTATTTAATATGAAGATGTCAGAAGGTGGGTCTGTTGAAGATCATTTAAATGAATTTAATATGGTTACTAATCAACTAAGTTTTGTAAAAATGGACTTTGATGATGAGGTCAGGGCTCTTCTAATCCTGTGTTCATTGCCAGAAAGATGGAATGGCTTGGTCATGGTTGTAAGTAACTCTATCTCTGGTTCAAACACTCTAAAATTTGATGATTTTGTTGGTGTTATCCTCAGTGAGGAAATGCGATGGAAAAACACAGGTGAGACATCACGTAATGCATTGACCGTGGAGAAAAGGTGAAGACAAAAGGATAGAGGAAAGAGCTTAGGGAACCATCAGAATTCTAGGAAGGGAAGATCCAAATCCAAACTAGGAAAGATAAAGTGCTAGAATTGTGGGAAGAAAGGACATCTGAAGAAAGACGACAGAGCTCCAAAGAAACAAAGAGATGGACAGTAGGAGAAAAATCAAGAAGCAAATGTAACAGGTGATGTGTTACAAGATGCTTTGATTCTTTCTGTAGATAATATTTTTGAGTCTTGGGTAGTAGATTCAGGGGCTTCATTTCATGCCACACCCCATATAAAACATTTTCAATATTATGTTCAAGGTGATTTTGGACAGGTTCATTTGGGTGATGATGCACCATGAAAAATTGTTGGAATGGGAAAGGTACAAATAAAACAAAAGAATGGAAACCAATGGTTGTTGAAAGAGGTAAGACATGTTCCAGATCTAAGGAAAAACAAAATTTCAACAGGGAAGTTGGCAAGTGAAGGTTGTATATCTATATTTATAGATAAGGCGTGGAAGGTCACCAAAGGATCACTGATGATAGAAAAAGGAGAGAAGGTAGGTACATTGTATTTATGTACTGGTAATACTGACTCTTCTATATCTTTAGCTTCTACATGAGTGGATAGAACATTGTGGCATCATAGGATTGGACACACGAGTGAGAAGGGGATGCAGATACTTCACAAAAGAAATTTGTTGGCAAATATTAAACAAATTGATTTGGATTTATGTGAGCACCGTGTTTATGGAAAATAAAAGAGAGTCAAATTTCTCATATTCGGAAAAGAAAAGAAGAGTGAAAGGTTAGAGTTTGTGCATACATATGTATGGGGACTAGATCATGTATCATATCTTGGTGGCTCTCATTATTATGTTAGTTTTATTGATGATGAAACTAGAAAAACTTGGGTTTATTTCATTCGAAAAAAATATGATGTTTTTGATACTCTTAAGAAATGAAAATCTTTGGTTGAGAATGAGACAGGAAAAAGGTTGAAGTGTATCAGATCAGATAATGGAGGTGAATATTGTAGCAAGGAGTTTGATGATTACTGTTCATACCATTAGATTCATAGAGAGAAAATAGTTCCAGGAACACCACAAGAAAATGGTGTGTCAGAAAGGATGAACATGCCAATCATGGAGCGTGGAAGGAGTATGAGATTGCATGTTGGTTTTTTCTTACAGTTTTGGGAAGATGTTGTAGATATTGTTGTTTACTTAATAAACATAGGAAATTTAATCTGTTTGTACGGTGGAATTTCAGAGGAGGCATGGACATGTAAAAAAGTAAACTATTCTTTTTTGAAGACTTTCGGTTGTGAAGCATTTGTTATTATTGATAAATAAAATAGAACAAAGCTTGAGGAAAAATACAAGAAGTGTACCTTTATTGGATACGATGTTAATGATTTCGGTTATCTCTTATGGGATTATGAAAATCACAAAATCATTAGGAGTAGAGATGTCATATTCAATGAGAAGGTCATGTACAATGATCAGTTGCAGGGAAACAAGTAGGAAAAAGAAAAACCAGAATACACAGTGCTTGATGAGATCACTGAAAATGAAATTCCAAAGGTACCAAAAAATCAAAATGTACAACAACATGAGCAAAAGGTACCTCAAACTCTTGCAAGTGTTGTTAGAATATCTACCAGGTTAAGTAGACCCCTTGAATGATACTCTCCTTCATTGTATTATTTATTGTTGACTGATTCTGTTGAACCAAAAAGTTATGAAGAGGAAATGCAGGTAGAAACTAAAAAGAAGTTGGAGAAATGCATGAAAGAGGAAATGGAATCCTTAGTAAATAACCAGATTTGGGACTTGGTTTAGTTTCCTGTAGGAAAAAGAGCATTGCAGAATAAACGGGTTTACAGGTTGACGGAAGAAGATGGAGGAAAAAAACAGTACAAGGCTAGACTTATTGTAAAGGGGTTTGCACAAAAGAAAGGTATAGATTTTGATGAAACGTTTTCTCCTGTCGTTAAGATGAATTCAATTAGGACTATTTTAAGTCTTGTGGTAGTAGACGATTTGCATCTTGAACAATTAGATGTAAAAACAACTTTTCTCCATGGGGATTTGGAGGAAGAGATTTATATGCAGCAACTACAGGGGTATGAGGTCAAAGGAAAGGTGAATTTGGTATGCAAATTGAAGAAGAGCTTGTATGTCCTAAAACAAGCTCCAAGGAAGTGGTATTTGAAGTTTGATATGTTTATGACAGAACAAGGTTATAGTAGATGTCATTTTGATCACTGTGTTTATTTTAAAAGGCTAGAAAATGGAAGCTATATTATCTTTCTATTGTATGTAGATGAAATTTTTATTGCAGGGTCTAATATGAAGGATATAAATGTGCTCAAGAAGAAATTAGATAATTCATTTGCGATGAAGGATTTGGGTGTTGCAAAGAAAATCCTTGGCATGAGAATAACAAGAGACATGAAAAATCACAAATTGACATTGTCTCAGGGTGAGTACATAGAGAAGGTGTTGGAGGGGTTTAGAATGCAGAATGCAAAGCTAGTTAGTACACATTTGGCCAACCATTTCAAATTAACTAAGGAAATGTGTCCCAAGACATAGGATGAGATAGAATACATATCCAGGGTCCCTTATTCATCAACAATTGGCAGCTTGATGTATGCAATGGTTTGAAAAAGGGCAGATATTGCACATGCAGTGGGAGTTGTAAGCAGGTATATGAACAATCTAGGTAAAGAACATTGGGAGGAAGTAAAGTGAATTCTTAGGTATTTGAGAGGTATTGATACACATGCATTATGTTTTGTAGGTTTAGACACTGTTCTACAAGGATATGTTGATTCAGATATGATAGGTGATAAAGATAGCAGGAGGAGCACCATAGGGTATGGTTTTACTGTAGGTGGACAAATAGTAAGTTGGATTTCGAAACTGCAAAAGGTTTTTGCAATTTCAACAACGAAAGCGAAGTATGTTTCTGCTACAGAGGCTGGTAAAGAGATGATTTGGTTACAGAGGTTTATGGAGGAATTGGGAAAGAAGCAAGGGAATAACAGGTTGTACTGTGACAACGAGAGTGCCATTCATCTTGCAAAGAACTCAACCTTCCATTCTAACACCAAGCATATACAACTCATGTACCATTTCATACGATTAGTCTTGGAAGATGGACATTTGAAGTTGGAAAAGATACATACTAGCCATAATCTTGCAGACATGTTAACAAAGGTAGCAGCCAGGGAGAAACTGAGTTCCTTCTTAGTTTCAGTTGGTCTTCAAGCATGAAGGTGAAGATGAGAAATTTTCTAGGTCCAAGGTGGATCATAGTCCAACAGGTAGAATAATAGTGGAGTTTTTTTGATCAATTTCCAAGTGGGAGATTGTTGGTTGTGGAGCCTGATTATCTTCCTAATTCATATGTTTGTTTCAGTCGTGCTTGGATCCCATTTATTGATGGGGGGGTTGTGGGGGGCATTTCCCCCCCACTATTGTCGTTAGGAGGGTCCGGGGGGGTGACGAAAATTAATGGATCTCCCCCTGGCCGGGGATTCGGGGGCAGGGTCCCGAAGCAAAGTTTTGGGAAAAAATTCCTTGTAAAATATTGTAATTTCGTATTCAATCTGGATTGTTCATTATAAGGTCACAGATTTGATGGTAGAATTTATGTTAGGGTTTTTTTCCTTAGAAGGAAACCCTATTTTCCTAAGGGAATTATGTTGCGGTTGTGTATGTGTGTGAACATTGTATTATGAGAGAGGAGAATGTGAAAGAAAGAAGAGGAAGTTTCATTGGGTGTGTTGTAGGTTGTATCCCTTCATTTTGTTGGACAATAATAAAGGAAGGACCTGGAAATTTCTCTAGTGGTCGTAGCCCACAATGGGTGAACCACGTATATCTGTGTCTTTATTATAGTTTGTATCTTTTGTGTTTTATTTGCACATTTGTTTTATTTTATTTCTCCGCGATCCTATTTTTTCTAACAAGGATGAGTCCTCCCATGCTTAGACCGAGGTTGATCGAGCAACCAAATTTGTTGACCGCATCCAACACATCCAACAACAAGTTCATGATATTGTGCATAAAGCCAATTTCAAGTACAAGCAACGCCACAATCAACATCGAGTACCACACAAGTTTCAGGTGGGAGATAAGGTGTGGTTGTACTTGCAGAAAGAGCACCTCACAGGACCCCATCGGAAGCTACACCCACTTTGATACGAGCCTTACACAATCATCGAGGCAGTGGGTGAGAATGATTTTGAATTAAGTATTCCTCCTTTCCTTGGTTTGCACCCGATATTTAATGTGGAACTGCTTCGACCATATTTTCCACCTCTCATGGACACTTTAGACGCGACCGAGCATTTGGCCCCTAGAGAACTCAATCTTAACTGCATCGAATAGGCGACAATTGATTGGATCATGGACACCAAGAAAAGGAAACCCGCCAACAGACCATTCAACTCTATCAGGGCGTCAAAGCAGGGTAGTTTCTTCATTCGAGAAAGTGTCTCACCAAGAGTCCGATTCAATAGAAGTTTCCCGATGTAATGGAGGAACTTGACGCAATTGAGACCATTTCTTCCTAAGGGGGGAGGAATGATTTAGGTGGAGATTGGTAGTTTCCCACCTATTGCACTGACTCAAAGCACAATTTTTCTACATTTTTTCAGGTCCTGAACATCCACGTCTTAAACAACATTTTTTGGGCACGACAATGCCCAGACGATAGTCAAAAGCATAGTTTGGGATGAACGGAATGTGTACTCCTCAGCTAGACCTTTTCGACAAGGTATCGAGCTTCCCAAACAAAGATTGTATGCAAAAGTTATGCCCTCGAAAAGTTGACGTATCAACTACTCCCATCAGGGCCCACAAACCTTTTGGCGTTTCATCTTCCAAGGTTTGGGTTTTGGAGGTTTAGGGTTTTCTCAATTATGCTTTATGTTAAAAAGGCCTTTGGAGCCTCATTGTAATCATCTTCTTGCGAATTAGCGTAGAAGACACATCTCTTCTCAAATATAAGCTACCACCGTTCTAGCTAGCTTGTGTGCTTTTGCATTTTACAATCTTTTGCATTTTCAGACAATCATTAATAGAATATGAATTTCACTGTATTACTGTGTTCCGTGCCATATCTCTGTGTATTTTCTTTTTATATCTCTGTTATGTTTCTGCCTTCATATCGTTCTCAAAATAATACGAATCACTTATTTAATTCATTTCTTCCTTGTTGGATACAAAAGGTTTATTTAATTCATCTCTTCCTTCTTGGATATCTTGTGGGTTAAGATTGCATGGGCATTCCTAGGTTCAAAGAGTTGTCTTTTATGGACTTGTTTTCCTCTCCCATGTCATTAAAATAAATGTTTCACATATATATTTAATAAATGGTGTTAAATAGATAAAGAAATTTCATCTCTTATATGATTCAAGTAATGCTAGATAAGTTGAACTGGAGTTGATCATAAGCACAAGACACTCGTGCAGTGTGATTTACATGATAATTACCAATGAAATTTCATTCATTTCATTACTTTCACTTGGAAGAATACATATATATTAATGAGTGATGCCTTCCAATGAAAGTTGTAGTTAAAGCTTGAGTAAATACTTATAGTGATTGCGACCAAAAGCACATTAAACTGAGTTCTCAATTGTTCAATCGTGACATAGAAAGCTATTTTTAAGAACAACTTTTGAAGTAAACTGTAACTTCAAGTTCATATGTGGAATAGCCAATTTCTATTTTCTTCACTATTCTCAAAAGAACTGAGTTCTCAATTGTTCAATCGTGACATAAAAAGCTATTTTTAAGAACAACTTTTGAAGTAAACTGTAAGTTCAAGTTCATATGTGGAATACCCAATTTCTATTTTCTTCACTATTCTCAAAAGCATCAAAATCTTCATCATTTTCATAAAATGAATCTTCTTCGGACTTACTTTTGCATTTATTATCAATTTCGGATTCCTCATCACTAGAAGAGTCAAGAGTCATTCAATGGATTATTCTCATTCTTCATCTTCAATATCAAACTTTTATTCTACCGAATTCGTCTCTTCTTCCTGAATCCTTCCTGAAATCTACTGGTGGTATAAATGAATTTGTAAGCTTAATGGCTGTATATGGTGAACTCTTTTGCTCAGATAAGACCGGTCATCCATTTCCCCATCATATTTTATCCTTACATATCATTATTCAACAAACAAAAATTCATAATAGTGAAATAGACAACATGGAGATTATCATTTTCTCAATCACATTTTATCATTACATATCATTATTCAGCAAAGTAATTGTTGGGTACAAAGAAAACTTATAAGCAAAAGATACTCGTCATTGTACATCTAGCTAATCTCTAGTGGACTAGAAAGGTTTAGGCCCGAGAGCTCAAGTATAGCAACAGGCAGAAAATTGGAATGAGGAAGAACAGGAGTGAAATCTCAAGTATGTGCAGATTTATGAGCAATAAACAACATATTTCTCCAGTAATCTTCATCGTGTAATTCGGGCCATGGCAAAGCAGGTTGCTGCTGAAACCCTGTACTCAATTCTACCTGAATGCTATTGGTGTTGTTATTGTTGTCGTCATTATCAGGGAAATCCAGAAGAAGATCTGGAAAATCTAATTCCTCGGCGACCTTATCTTCTGTCTGGCCCATGGTCATATCAGTAAAACATGAAAGTTCTTCAGGGGTGTTCACACCATAATCCCCAATCCATTCAAATGATTCAGAATTGCACCGTTGGAAGCCATTGTCCTTATTTTTATCATTTGGGTTCAATGACTGATCATAAATGTTTTGGGTAGAAGCACAGCACAGGGAAGAAACCGAAGTGAGAGGAATTTCAGACGATAAAACGGGATCGTCTCCATGATTCTCCTTCCTGAAGGCCTTACCAGCTTCTGAATTCCATATCTTCAAGAAATAATCAGCTGGTGGATTATGGTTGGAAACTGTGGTCGTTTCCACAGTACTGTTATTGGTGTGGTAAGCGGCGATAGAATTAGAGGACATGGGCAGTGATGCTCTGGAGAGCCTAGCTTCTGCTTCGAGCCTTGCATTTTCCCACTGTGCTTTGTGCCTCGTGAGAGCCAAGGCCTCGGACCCCTGTGGAGAAGTGGGATTGACCTCTGCTATGGGTGCATGGGTCGAGGGATCGAGTCCCATCTTCAACAAACGCTTCTTCAGACGGGTACCCCAAAAATTCTTGATCTCGTTGTCTGTTCTCCCAGGCAGCTGGGAAGCAATGGCAGACCATCTGCAAGCATCAGAGAATAAAATAAATAAACTACACCAAGGAGTTCTCGAGTTAATTACATCATCCACATATGGAATAATTATTTGGTTACCTGTTTCCCAAAATTGCATGCAACTGAATAATAGTCCGCTCCTCTTCTTGTGTAAAGGAGCCTCGCTTGATATCAGGTCTTAGATAATTTGTCCACCGTAGCCGACAGCTCTTACCACAACGAAGAAGCCCTGCATTTTATTATACTCATCAACAAATACATGGTGTCATATATAAATAGAGTCTCTCTTTCAATCTGAAAAACAAGCTGCGTGCACAGAAATGGACCTTATACAAATGAAAAATTATTTTTTTTATGCATAAACGATATATATATGTGTGTTTGAGAAAATAATGCATGTGGTGATATTTTTGCTATTCATAAGCGCAATATATATTGACACAAAACATATATATACTTTATGTATAGGCATGTCGATGCACACAAACAAAGTATATATACATTAAAATTATATCGGATCAGCATATATATAAAAATGGAGTGTGTGTGCAGTGTATATATACATATATATTACAGACCAGCAAGCTGGGGAAGAGCACGCCAGCTCCCATGGCCATTCTTTTGAATGTAATTGACTAGAATTTGGTCCTCCTCAGGAGTCCAGGGACCCTTCTTTAACCCTGGTTTTTCACAACACGGAGCTCTACCCATGTTCGACTACTCACTGAAGATATTCTGAATGCTCTGCAGATATTCTGAATGCTCTCCAGAATTATAAGAAGTGCCAGTGGTATGTGTGGATCTCAGACGTCACTCAGATGCACGAGGAGAAGTGGGGCCAACAATATTAAATCACATATCTGTTCGGTAAATCGACAAGAAAACCAGACTCTCTGTATATATTACTCTGGTTTTATATACCCACACGAAGACTGTATATATGCATCTACACATTTGTGGAGGGAAATCTGATAAGTAGAAAATCACAGAATACTTATACAAAAATTTAAGATGTTTTGGAGGGCATCATCCAATGAAAATTGAATTTAAGACTCTTAAAAACTCTAAAAAATTACAAAGTAATTAGTTATTAAAAATGTAAAGATCACGTGAAGGTAAAAATCGAGTCTGCCGAGGTAAACCGATTTGTTTGCTCCTCTTTAAACATGTGCAGATGCGTAGGTACATGTTTGTAAAGAGAAAGACAAAGAGTTTAAAGGACTACGTACATTTGTAACATAATACCATGTTGGACCATATGTTTTCCATACCTTGCTGACACTTGTATCAATAATGGTCCTTTTCATTTCCATAAATTGAATGTCTACGTACATATTCTTAGTCCCTACCCCGCACGGAATCGGTTCTTGGTCAAAGTCCCTGCCCCGCACGGAAGTTCTTGTTCAAATCAATTTGACTTTTGACTTTGTAGTGAAATTATAAATGTTTAAAATGTTTTGGACTTTTCCTTTTCTATTGAAAGTATAATTTTTTAAAATGTTTTTCATTTTATATTGAAAGTATAATTTTTTAAAATGTTTTGTAATTTTGGTGTATTAAATTTAATATTTTAAATATAAAAATGGTGCAATTATTTGCATAATATATTACCAAACATAAATTATTAACCGAGATTCGTAATCAGTAGAGTTGATGCACTATATGTGTCCATAACAAATATGTTCCTATGTCTCACGAGTATAGTTCAATCAAGAAAATCATCTAAAAACCAATACTATGTTTTCACACTTTAAAGATAACTCTTCACACAATTCAGAAATTAGAAAGAAAACTCATAAACAAACATATGATCTAAAGTTTTTGCTTAGGTGATGGACTTGTTCATTGATGACTCATGAAAGGAAAATATGAACTTTGATTCTATCTCCTAGAGCAACTAAACTAAAAGCAATCAACACTATGTTTTGCAATCCTTAATCTATGTTTTACACACTGTGCAAAAATTAAAGAACAAAATTCAAATAAAAGACTCTAGCTAACATGCACTCCAAAGGCTCTCTGACAAGAAACAAGATCATCCATTTACTAGCTCATGAAGGTGAAAGATGGATTATGATCTTACTCCTGTAGTCACTCACTTCAATATCAACTTACAAGTTGTCTAATTCTGCACACTCTTCAAATCAGAAAAGCAAATTCAATGCAACCTGACAATTCTGAAAAGTTACTTTATTTCTACACAAGAAACATAGAATTTAAATGGGATGTTCCATTTGTTGGCTCATGTAATGCGAAGGATGGACTCTCAAACTGTTCGTGTACTACCACACTTTGCAAGATACAAGCTGAGATTAAAAGAACACGATTCAAAAATGAATGATCGCACACAAAAATCATAAATGTTCACACACAAAAGAATAATAAATGCTCACTCAGAAATTATGAACATCTACATAATTATCACAAACCTATATTTCACATTATCAAATGTATGATTGAAACGCAACAACAATGAATTATACTAACTGGTTTTACAATTAAACTATGAAACTGTTTCACTCACACAAAAATAGAATTACATTCACAAAATAATTACAAATGAGCTTACCTTGGTTGGATCCGTGGGCCCTTGTCGTGCCAACAAGGAAGCTCAAAGAAACCTACAGAACAATAAACTTTAGAAAACACATGGAATTGATGAATTTAACTTCATATTGATTCTTCAGCGAGTATGTTTACAGAGATAATATGTTCAGAAATCCAATCTGCAACATAACAATTCCTCTCCCTTTTGGCTTAGCCATCACTCAATTTATATGATTTTTACATTACAAATTTGGATCTAGACAATCCA
The DNA here is from genome assembly GCA_010110895.2 of Picea sitchensis. Taxonomy (NCBI): domain Eukaryota; kingdom Viridiplantae; phylum Streptophyta; class Pinopsida; order Pinales; family Pinaceae; genus Picea; species Picea sitchensis. The sequence continues at coordinate 25,215 of SNQJ01S0108141.1, forward strand.
ATCCAAATCAAAACAATTTTTCATCAATGGAGGTCGAGTACAACCATTACCTAATCAAGAAAATGCAGTTCCCACAAATCTGGGCATGATCTTAGAATTTCTGGAAAATTGGCAAAGATTTAGGATGGATCGTTCCCCCTGAGATGGAGGTCCACATGTGTGATATCTGGATATTCTGTCTCATGAGACCAAATGAAAACACCTCTCTGGACAAAACCCATGTCCCCAAATTTTGAGATTCGTCGTCATCGACCCAAAAATAGAGGTGAAAATATAGTACCAAAATGCTGGTACTGAAATCCTGTAGGTAGGTGTTTAGTACCAGAATACACACAGTCACACCATGAGTACCGGATTAGCACAGAACAGATGTTGGGTAGCGGATTAGTCACCTAGGCAGTACCAGATCAATGCTGCTTAAGATTCAAACGATTAGCATCATACAAAATCAAACATTAAATCAAATTAACTCAAGAAAAACTAAACAAATCATGCCTTAATCATAATTTACCCCTTATGCACATGAATAAGGTCACTAAGTGGCTTTATGGAGGAAACAATCAAGTATACACTCATAGCATAGGTAGAATAGGCTCAAAAAGAGGGTAATATAAGGCATTAGAAGTGTCAAAATGGAGACTCAACACCAAGATTACCATACTTTTGTTGAGTTAAGAGGTTAGGAAGGTTGGTAGTGTGATAAATATTTTAAAAATGAGATCTAATATGGGTATAGTTTGGACAATCTAAGATAAAGTGATTTTCATCTTCAACCTTTTTACTGTCACAAAGGTGACACACTCTTTCATCCCATGGCATTTTAGGAATTGACCAACACTCAGTTTCACTATGGAGCTCGTGAGAATTTGTTCTTATCTTAGCAATGCTTATTTTTTTCTTTACGCTTGGCAAAACAGATAGATAATTTTGATCTTCTAGATTAGGGTTGATTACATCTTTATAATACCTTAATTTTCATTTTTCCTTTAACTCTTTATCACACCACATTTTCTCCTTAAATTTTGATTTGACGTTTTTTTTAATAGCATCTTTATTCTCCAAAATGGTTTCTTCCATGATTCCCCAATAGTTTAGCCAAGACCGGGTGTCTTTATGCCATCCTCGCTTGAGTCGATGGTGGTTATGACTTGATTTTGAAGCAATTTTAGGTAGCCTCTTGTCTTCCATGTTGTTTAAATTGTTCTTATACATTAGGTATCTAGTCATAGCCATGCTCTCAATGGGGGAGAGGCTTGTTTCTAAGAGGAGGATGGGATAGGGTGTATTTCCTTTAATTTTGAGATTGTAGGTTATAAAATTATTTTGTATTTTCTCTATCTTTCTCCAGGATTCACGAGAGATACTACAGCCCCAGACTTCACATCCATAAATAATAACAGGTGTAACAAGAGTCTCAAAGAGGAGTTTCTTCTTATCTATCTATCTATCTATCTATATATATATATATAATTGTTTATGCATAATTATTTTATTAATGATATTAAATACATATTTTAATGACCATAATACATAATAAAGAGTTTATGTAACATTTATGTTTACATAGAAAACATATAACAGAGAACCCATGTTATGAGGTCACTTTAGCATGGATTGGGGACTATATTCAATACATGAAATATCACGAAGTGATTGGGAAGTTCATGGGAATATGGCCTTCATAGAAATAACTCATCGTATGGGTAAAATTGAGGTGGAAGGTTAAAGGGGAAATAGATCTAAAGCTAGGATCAAAGGGTTTCCTTACAATAATTTTCTCATGAATGAAAGATAAAGACAAAATATTTGATGAGGGACCGTATTTTTTTAACTCGGCAGGCCTCCACCTGAGATAATGGATGGAGTATTTCTCACCATAGAAGTAGGATTTTACAGTTTCTTTGGTATCAATCAGAATATACTCATCACCTCAAGAGTTTTGGCATTTGGAAACCCTAGAAGGAATTGGAAATATGCTTGGATCTTTTATCAAAATATCAAAGATCACCAAGGAAACTAGGTACACATCCTATGCACAGATCTGTATTTATATGAATGTTGCAGGGGCGTTACTAGAATCAATCATTATCTCTTATTAGGGCATGGAGTGGATTCAGACGGTATATTGTGAACATATTCCATTTAGGTGCAGAAAATGTCATGAACACGAGAACCTATTCTAGGATTGTCCCCAGAATTTAGTAGCAGAAAGAGACAAGGGTAAGGAGGAGGCAAATGTTGAATGATTTGTCAAAATCCCCAGTAAAATAAAAGCAGGATGCAAGGCCAATAAACCAATAGGGGAGGCTACTCGAAAGGACTCAAAAAATTTCCAAGCATTGGCTGCAGAAACCGGTGAGGAGGGGGGGAAGCCTATGCCAGGAAATACTAAGGAGGATGATAAGGGGAAAACTACTCAACAAGAAGACCTTCAAAAAAACAGAAGAACTGAGCAGGGTACCAGAAACACCATAGTAGTGGAAAGTGAAATCGACGTGAAAGACCCATACGAAAATGAAGAATCACATGAGGAGGTAGACTTGGAGGATGCCCCCCATGATATAGACCAAGAAGAAATGGAGGTAGACATCAAAGCCTTAATGGTTGTGCATGTTGAACATGAAATCAATAATATGCAAGTGGGACAAATTCACAAACTCCAACGAGACCTAACCAAGGGAAGAAACAAAGGGTACAATCAGGAAAATCCATCTTCAACCTTTGGAAATCTTGGTATTAAAACAAATTCGTTGAAGTCCCAGAAAAAATCAAGGGGCAAGGAGAAAACATGAGGATGAAAATCGTACAAGCAGAAGTTGGAAGAGATAGGGGCTCTACCAGTGGACTTAGGCTAGGCAATGGGACTTTGAGATAAGTATTTCCACCCCCAACCCAAATGTTAAACATGAAGATTTTCTCATGGAATGTGAGGGGTTTGAACACATTATCCAAACACAAGTTATTACAGATGAAAATTGGTCAAGAAAATGCAGAATTATTAATGCTACATGAAACTAAATGTAATGGAAGCATAATGAAGGGAGTAGCTTAGAAGATATGGAAGGTTTGTGAGATGGAATGCATAGAAGATGAGGGCACCTTAGGGAGGATCACTTTCCTTTGGAACCCAAACATTCTGAAGGTGGAATTGTTCTCTAGGTCACCTAGAATCTTAACGATCAAGTATAGAAGTTTGGGCTCTGATGACCAGGGGTATGTGTCTAATGCCTATGGCCCGTTGATTCCATCTCTAAAGAAATACTTTCTCGAGGCGATCACCCACTTGGGCATGATTATGACAAACCAACAGTGGATCATAGGAGGGGATTTTAACTTGATAGCATCCCTTAAGGAGAAAAGGCAGGGGCGGGGGGGGGGGTGTTGCCGACTCTCGATACATAAAACATCGCATTTAGGAACTTAATTGAGCAGATCAGACTTATAGATGTTTCATCTAAAGGTGGGTGGTTTACATGGAGTAATACGAGAGGAGGGACGAAGCAAATTGCAGTGCGTCTGGATAGATTTATGGTTTCAAAGGTGTTTTTCCAATCTAAAAAATCCATCTTGGTGGATGTTTGACATTATTATGGATTGTATCATTGAACCATCTCTTTGAAATGGGAAACCAGTATGAAACTGCACCTAAAACCTTTCGATTTGAAAAATAATGGCTCCATTACCTAGAATTGTAAGTTTTAAATCTGTGAAGTAAAGCAATGCATACATATTCTTAAGAAAAAAATAAATTAATCAAATGGCTCATACACATAGTACACAGAGATTTACACTGGAAACCCTTAATCGGGAGAAAACCACCCTTCCTTGGTGCCACACCTTTCAACTCTTCATTGTATTAATTTCACCATTCACCATACAATATATACAATGTTTTAGGTATTTTGTAGCTACCAAAACCCTAATCCCTTAATTTGAGATTAATTTAGAAAACCGCTAAAAATAGCAAAATCTGCTAAAATAGCAAAAACCACCCAAAAACATTTTTGGGGCGTTGCCCAGAGCCGAATGCTGTGCATAACCAGGGGGGGGCAAACCTGCCCCCCCCTGGGACCCCTCGGGAAAGCACCCGACGCACACGACACAAAGAGAGAAGGAAGTTGGGATCGTCAGACGCAGTTGTCGAATCTGACATGCCCACACACACACATGCAAAGAATATAACACATACCCAACTTTCTCCCACTTGTTGTTTTCTTTGCATACAAGGGTTCACAGGATTACATAGTCAACAATCCAGAGTAGCAATGCCCATTGTTACTCTACACCAT